>CAUYLG010016347.1:0-74919 GCA_963573385.1 Cacajao melanocephalus
GCCTCTGTTCTGTTCCATTGGTCTATATATCTGTTTTGGTACCAGTACCATGCTGTTTTGGTTACTGTAGCCTTGTAGTATAGTTTGAAGTCAGGTAGTATAGTATTATGCCTCCAGCTTTGTTCTTTTTGCTTAGGATTGTCTTGGCTATATGGGCCCTTTTTTGGTTCCATATGAAATTTAAAGTGTTTTTTTCTAATTGTGTGAAGAAAGCTAATGGTAGCTTGATGGGAATAGCATAGAATCTATAAATTACTTTGGGCAGTATGGCCTTTTCATGATATTGATTCTTCCTATCCATGAGCATGGAATGTTTTTTCCATTTGATTGGGTCCTCTCTTATTTCTTAGAGCAGTGGTTTCCAGTTCTCCTTGAAGAGGTTCTTCACATCCCTTGTAAGTTGTATTCCTAGGTATTTTATTCTCTTTGTAGCAACTGTGAATGAAAGTTTGCTCATGATTTGGCTCTCTGTTTGTCTGTTATTGGTTTATAGGAGTGCTTGTGATTTTTGCACATTGATTTGATTTTGTATCCTGAGATTTTGCTAAAGTTGCTTATCAGTTTAAGGAGTTTTGGGCTGAGATAATGGGGTTTTCTAAATATACAATGTCACCTGCAAACAGAGATAATTTGATTTTCTCTCTTCCTATTTGAATACACTTTATTTCTTTATCTTCCCTGATTGCCCTGGCCAGAACTTCCAATACTACATTGACTAGGAGTGAGGCGAGAGGGCATCCTTGTCTTGTGCTGGTTTTCAAAGGGAATGTTTCCAGCTTTTGTCCATTCAATATGATATTGGCTGTGGGTTTGTAAAAAACAGCTCTTATTATTTTGAGATATGTTCCATCAATACCTAGTTTATTGAGTGTTTTTAGCATAAAGGAGTGTTGAATTTTCTCCAAAGGTTTTTCTGCATCTATTGAGATAATCATGTGGTTTTTGTCATCGGTTCTGTTTATGTGATGGATTACGTTTGTTGATTTGCATATGTTGAACCAGCCTTGCATCCCAGGGATGAAGCCATCTTGATTGTGGTGGATAAGCTTTGTTTTATTGTTTGGAATAGTTTCAGAAGGGATGGTACCAGCTTCTCTTTGTACCTCTGGTAGAATTTGGCTGTGACTCCGTCTGGTCCTTGGCTTTTTTTGGTTAGTGGGCTATTAATTACTGCCTCAATTTCAGAACTTGTTATTGGTCTATTCAGCGATTCTATTTCTTCCTGGTTTAGTCTTGGAAGGGTGCATATGTCTAGGAATTTATCCATTTCTTCTAGATTTCCTAGTTTATTTGCATAGAGGTGTTTATAGTATTCTCTGATGGTAATTTGTATTTCTGTGGGATCAGTAGTGATCTCCCCTTTAACAGTTTTTATTGTGTCTATTTGATTCTTCCCTCTTTTCTTCTCTGTTAGTCTGGCTAGTGGTCTATTTTGTTAATCTTTTCAAAAAGCCAGCTCCTGGACTCATTGATTTTTTTGAAGAGTTTTTCATGTCGCTATCATCTTCAGTTCTCCTCTGATCTTACTTATATTTTGGGCTCAGGAACCCACTTTAGGAGGTAGTCTGTCCCTTAGCAGAGCCCAAGCACTGTTTCTGGGAGATCTGCTGCTCTCTTCAGAGCCAGCAGTCAGAAACGTTTAAGTCTGCTGAAGCTATGCCCATAGCTGCACCTTCCCCCAGGTGCTCTGTCCCAGGGAGATGGGAGTTTTATCTATAAGCTCTTGACTGGGGCTGCTGGCTTTCTTTCAGGGATGCCCTGCACAGAAAGGAGGAATCTGGAGAGGCATTCTGGCTACAGTGGCTTTACAGTGCTATGGTGGGCTCTGCCCAGTTGAAAGTTCCAGGCCACTTTGTTGACACTGTGAGGGAAAATCACCTACTCAAGCCTCAGTAATGGCAGACACCCCTGCCTCTACCAAGCTCAAGTATCCCAGGTCAACTTCAAACTGTGTGCTGGCAGTGAGAATTTCAAGCCAGTGCATCTCAGCTTGCTGTGCTTCATGGGGGTGGGATCTGCTGGGCTAGACCACTTGACTCCCTGGCTTCAACCCCCTTTCCAGAGACTGAGCAGTTCTGTCTTGCTGGCATTCCAGGTGCCCCTGGGGTATGAGAAAAAGCTCCTGCAGGTAACTCAGCGTCTGTCCAAACGGCTGCCCAGTTTTGTGCTTGAAACCCAGGGGCCTGGTGGTGTAAGCACCCGAGGGAATCTCCCAGTCTGTGGGTTGCAAAGACCGTGGGAAAAGTGTAGTATCTGGGCTGGAATGCACCGTCCCTCACGGCTTCCCTTGGCTAGAGGAAGGAGTTCCCTGACCCCTTACACTTTCCGGGTGAGGCAACACCCCACCCTACTTTGGCTCGCCCTCCGTGGGCTGCATCCACTGTCTAATCAGTCCCAATGAGATGAGCTGGGTACCTCAGTTGGAAATACAGAAATCACCCATCTTGTTTGTGGGTCTCGCTGGGAGCTGCAGACCGGAGCTGGGCAGATTCGGCCACCTTGCCCAGGAATGTTTCCACAACTATTTATTATTATTCCTAAATTATAGATGAGGAAATCAGGCATCTGGTCTTAGATCTTAGATGACTGTACAGAGGTGAAGCTTTGGAAATGCAAATGGCAGATGAGAAAAAGCATGGGCTGAGCTGGTGTCATTCTTTAAATTCTGTCCAAAACAGAACTGGCAGGAATAAAATCATGAGCTGGCCTTCATTTAGATGGCCGTTAGGAAGAATTCCCTCCCTTCCTCCAAGTTCCATGGTGGGGACGGTACAAAGATTCTCAGGGTGCCCAAGAGATCCAGATACGGTGGGGTGGGGGGCAGTGTTGGGCAGCTAGAGCTCAGCATATGCCCACAGGAAGAGTATTTATGTGGAGAAGAAGAAGAAATGGCCGGGAGTGGACGGGAGGGAAACGCTGTTCCCACCTCCTACCTTCTCACTGCTTCCAGGATAGGGCCCAACTCTGCTCATGAGAACAATTCCAGGGATACTCAAGTAGCCAGGCACTGGCAGCATGTGGGTACATCCTAGTACCAGTTGCTGGGATCCTGGCCCCAGACAGGGCCGTGTAGGACAGCTTTGCACACGCTTTGAACGGCTAACAAATAGCTCAGGGCCAGTTTTTTGTTTGCTATAACTCAGCTACTGAAACTTTCCTGCTTTCTGACTTTCAAATAGTAATTTGCAGAGGAGTAACTAGGGATACACACCAGAAAAAGGAGCATCTGATGAAGTTGCCCCCAAAATCTGCAGTCTTATGTTCATACGGCGTAACCCGGCGTCATCTTTGTTGGTTCTACTAGCTGAACTAGCTATATTTGAACTTAGTATTGAAGTGTTTCACAGACATCATAAACGTTAACAGGCCCAATAAATACCAGAGGAGAAGGTGTAGAAAGCACCGACACGAAGGAATGTTTGATTAGGATAAAAAAAAGTTAAGATAACGCAGAATAAAAATAAAACTGGATATTTTGGCATGACAGATACTTCCCGTGCTGATAGAAATGAACCAATGGACTGTTGCAATGATTCTGGAGGACAGAGAAAATTCCGCAACTTGCAATGCATACAGTATAGCAGCAATGACCAGGAAAAGTTATGAATAAGGGAAGGACCAAATGGAGCTCAGCAGATTGGTGCAAGACCTTGCAGGACTCAGTGAAATGGAATGGCTACAGAAACAGTACTGTGTGAGCCCACAGGGGCGCGTCGGTTTAAGGCCAGTGTGAATGGAATAGTTCACCTGCCACTCTGCTAGGATCTTCAACATGTTGACAGTGTGTACAAACTGCTGTACTTTGTAAAAAGAATATCGGATACAACGTGCAGGTAAGCAAGAAGTATCTACTGATGTATTTGGGAAAGGGTAATCTCTCTTACTTTCTTTTGGAAATATAAACTGAGGTTGCAGGTTAAACCATCATTGGTTAAGGAGCACAAACATTTTGGAGTCTAGTATATTCTTTGGGTTTCTGGGGGGAGGGAGTGGCGGGCGGGGGCTTGGTTCATGAGTTCTCAAACCTTAGGGACACATATAGCATTCTCAGGGCCTGCCTCGGCTACCCTCAGATGCTGAGCTGTGTTATGAGTCCTTTGTCACCTCGACCCCAGCTCCAGTGTGAGAAGCACTTGGCTCTGCTTCTTGGCATCTCCAATGAGTTATGCCTTCCGTTCTTTTTTTTGTACATGCCTACAAATAAGCCTTTCATTCTCTCTGATTCATTTTTAAGAGACTCTGACCAAATTCAGTGGGCATGTCTTAGTTACGATTTTGTTAATTACTTCTTACCATCTATCATCTGCATTCCACATCTGATGGCCTTCATGTTTCCAAGACAACAATTACTCCAACAAATGGATGGAAATAACCAGTTTTCTGCTTCCACCTTGCATAGAAGTCATTTTCACTCACTTTTAGAGGAGGATTAATGAGGTCTAACTAATTTTCTTTTGCCAGTGTTGCTATGATTAGCAGACTTTCTTCATTGAAAGAGTCTACGGATGATCTATAGCTTTCTACCAATGTGTGAAGAACAAACTCGTTACAGCCCATAGAGTGATTTAATTTCATTTATTTCTTCAGATTTGAGGGGAGTTTTTCTGAAGGAAAAGGGTAGATATTCTAAAAGTGGTTTAAAACCTTCAGATCCTTAAGAGTTTTGGCTGACTCGTGTTATGGCTTGAACCAGCCTGGCATATTTCACAAACTACCAGAGAAAATTAACATGACAAGTCATTTTTTGGTGAACAGCAGAACACATTGGCCTTTAATCAAATAGACAGCACTTTCATCTATGTTTTTGAGAGCTTCACATTACTCTAGCACAATCTCTCAGTACAATAAACAAATTACATTTTTCTATGCATGTAAACTGAAATATCAGTGATGTGATTAGTAACTGCACTTCTAATTAGAACTTTGTCTGTGACAAATGCAGATTTCTCCTTAACCTGTGAGAATGTTTCTATACTGTATTTTTAGCTTCTGAAATACACTGAAACTAGATCTGCAATAGCCCAACTTGTGCCCACAAAATAGCCCTTCCTTTTGGTGTTAATTTGAGAGTAGACCAAAGAGCCTGTGTTAACACTGTCAATCCAGAAAAATGGCCAGACAAGTCTCGATCATTTTAGGACAATTATTTGCCAATGTTAAGGATGCACGCCAGGGAGACAGGTCTATTCCTTTCTCCAAAGATAACTTTGAGGACTTCAAATTTAATGGGTAAAGGGTAGATTATGGAGAAGTACACAATTTTCAGATAGGAGGGAGTAGGGAAAAATAGTCATTCCTGCCTTTGTCTGGCTCAGTGAATCTGCATTTTCTTTTCCTTTTTTGTTTTTTTTTTTGAGATGGAGTCTCACTCTGTCTCCCAGGCTGGAGTGCAGTGGCACAATCTCAGCTCGCTGCAACCTCTGCTTCCTGGGTTCAAGTATGAATCTGCATTTTTTTTACATAAGATACCATAAACAATTTGGGACAGAGAAAAAATGCAGAGAATCTACATTTTACATAAGATATCATGAACAAAATGGGGCAGGGGAACAATCAGATATGCATTTGTTTCTGGTGGGCCGGGGCGACTGCACCTGTAAAGGTAAGCTATCAATTTGTATTTCCACGGTGCAATTTTAATAGAAACACCTTAGGGTAAATATCTTGCAGCTCACTAGGAATTTTCTGGGCAATATATGGGGGAGGAGTGTAGCTTTTCATCTTGTAGCCATCTTATTTAGAAACCAAAAAGGGGAGGCAGGTTCGGCCACCCAGTTCCCAGCTCAACCGTTCCTTTTGGCTTAATGAGTCTGGAGAGTTTTTTTTTTTTTTTCCCCCACAGCACTTAAAGGCAGCCTATATCCAGCTGTCTCTCTCAGCTGCGATCTCCATTCCCCTAATTCTCTAAGGCAATATCTGAGAGGGCAATTATTCAGCAGCAGCTTCAGGCCCACTGAGCCAGATCCTGTATTACTCATGTAATCTCTGCATCCCAGTGACTGAATGCCATGGCTAAACTGACCATTCTGGCCATGATGGACTGGCACAGAAATCGGATATTTATCCTACTACAAGCAGCTACGGATAGAATCCTTCTATGTCCCAGGAGCAAAAACCCTCAGAAACACGTGGAGAAAACGGAAATAAAGAGTAGCATCCAACAATCGGGTAGACATCTGTGGATGTTTGGGGAGCTGGTTCCACTCTTGGTGCCCTTGTTCTAGGTTTGTCTACTTGGCTCTGCCTCTTGGCACCTCCAATGAGGTGATGGCTTCTGTTCTTTTTTCTGGCTTCCAACTGTCTGCCTTGTCGCTGCATCTGTGTCTTCTCCTGGCTCTCACTCTTGCTCAGCACCTGCTCAGTTCAGGGCTGGTGGGTTACAGCAACCTGCTGCCTCCTCCAGATTCATCCAACATGGCTCCTCTTTTTGGTGCAGTCCCTAAAGCACCAGCTGAAAGCCGTGGCAAACCCCAGGCAGCTCACCTACTGTCCTGACCAGCTCTTAATATGTGGTTTTACTCGGAGGGCTACGTTCTAGTCTCTCTCTTTCCAGCCTCTTCCTGGCAACTCTGCCTGGCCATGTGGTCCTTTTTCTTTATCCACATTCAGATTGCGCTCCACTGGATGGGAACACTCCTGAATCCCACTGGGGTTTGCAAGCTTGCTTTGGAAATCACTCAATGGTCCTTGAAGCAATTCTTGCTGTCACAAGTCCTTGCCATTTGGTCAGTCTCCCTAGTTTCTGTCCAGACTCAGCTGTGTCTCTGTTTCTGCTGATGTATGATGTTCAGTTCTCTGGGTATCTCACTTGGGAAGGCACTCAAGATGTGACAAGTGTCATTATTCCAACGCAGTTCCTCATGGCAATAGATTTCCACTGCAGATTGGCAATGACCAGTAATCAGAAGTTTCCTTCAGCATCTCCTTTCCTAAAAGGTCTTGTTCAGAGAAAGTGTGTACACTTGAGGCAGAAAGTTAAAATCAAACAGAGTGAGTTAGCCAACCCTCTCAGTTTATTTTGGAGAATAGGCAGGATTTGATGGTTTTGCTGATATATCTAGAGACTAGGTAGAAGGATGAGCTGGAATGACTGACCAAACAATACCTTATGGTTTTTTTTTGGATGGAGTCTCACTCTGTCACCAGGCTGGAGTGCAATGATGCAGTCTCCACTCACTGCAACCTCAGCATCCCGGGTTCAAGCAAGTCTCCTGCACCAGCCTCCCGAGCAGCTGGGAGTATAGGTGCGTGTCACCACACCTAATTGTTGTATTTTTAGTAATTGTTGTATTTTTAGTAAAGACCTGACCATGTTGGCCAGGCTGGTCTCAAACTCCTGACCTCGTGATCCACCCACCTTAGCCTCCCAAAGTGCTGGGATTATAGGCATGAGCCACTGTACCTGGCTCAGCCATACATTTTATAGACAAGAAAGATGAGGCTCAGAGAAGGTATTTCCCAGAGTCTCAGAGTTGGTAGCAGAAATGAAACTAGATCTCTGGGTGCCTGAGCTTTTTATAAACAGTGGTGGGAGGTCAGGCAGATACCTTGAAGATCACCTCCAGGCATCATGCAAACTGCTGGCCTGTCCCCAGTCTAGGTGACACAAGAAAGGTAAGTTTTCAACTTATCTTCTTTATATGAGTATCAAGTAGAATGTCTAAAGAAATGACTGAAAACTCACACTTTTCCTTCTTCCTGAAGCACTGGTTTTGCCTGAATTTTACCTTCCCATCCTCCTTCTTTTCCTACCCTCTCCCTTTGCAATTTAGAACCTTTGCTGAGCTACACCAGTTTTGCAGAAGCCAGTCTTCTCCTCCTTGCCAGAAAGGAGCCAGTCCTCTCCCCTACCCAGGAAGTAAAACTAATATAGTGCCTTAATGTCCCTTGGGAACATTATCATCATTTGATACGCCAAAATGACAATGGGCAGTTTGCCAATCTTGTCATTTTAGAAGCAAATTGGCTTAAGTAATCACCTAAAACATCCCCTTCCAAGGGACGTTTTTTTACTTCACATAGCAGACAGTATCTGTCATTTCCAACTGTGAGAAACAGAAAATATTTCCCCTACTAAGTGAAACATGGTATGTTTTTGAAGCCTTTGCAGGCCTTCTGTTTAAATAAAACTCTTTTTTAACATAAAAATTCAATGCACACTCACAGGATCTCAGTGTTGTCAAATATTCAATTTAAACTCCCTGTTATTTACATTCTCCATCCTAACGACCATTATTACACGAGCGTTTTTCCCTGCAGTGAGCATTCATCCATTGCGGGGCTGGTGTTATTACCGGAGCAATTCTCTTCACTGCGCTGTGTTCCAAAGCCTTAGCCCCATTATTCCCTTTGTCCCATCCAGCGCCAAGCGGGTGTTCTCCACAAGAGCAGACAACAATTTCACATTTCTCAATAGTGGGTCAGATTTAAATGGAATGGATCGGAAGGGGTGGGAGCCTGGAAACCACTTCAGTGCTGTGCTCAGGGAGGGAGAAGGCTCCCTTCCCTTTGCCCTGCTCCCAGCTGCAGCTTCTGATGTGAGACCAGACAGCCCCAGCCTCTTCTGTCACTCATACAGACATTTGTTAGCCTGCCTCCGACCAGGCTAAGGAATGCTGCCTCATTTCTCAAAGAGCTCTCCGGCATATGCTGTTTCTCTCTGGCTCAGGGGCCAGGAGGTGGAAGCGGCACATTCTGTTTGGACTGTACTCACAGAGGTCAGTGGTGAGGGCTGACTCCTCTTAATGATTAGTGGCTACACATCTGTGGGTTCTTTCATTTTGTGCTTTTTTTTAAATTTTGTTTTCAATTGATACAGAATAGTTGTACATATTTACGGGATACAGTGTGATGTTTTGATACACACGTACATTGTGTAAAAATCAAATCAGGGTAATTAGCATATTCATCACCTCAAACATTTATCATTTCTTTGTGGTGAGAATATTTAAAATCCCCCCTTCTCGCTATTTTGAAACACACAATTCAAATTTGTTAACCGTAGTCACCCTAATGTGCGATAGAACACCAGGACTTTCTCCTCCTGACTAGCTGCAACTCTGCTCCCACTGACGAATCTCTCCCGATTCTCCCTTCCTCCTACCATGTCCATTCTCTGGTAACCATCATTCTATTTCTATGGTTAAATTCTTTAAATTCTACATGTAAGTGAGCTCCTATGGGGCATTCGTGTTTCTATGCCTGGCTTATTGCACTTAATAAAACATCCTCTGGGTTCATCCATGTTGTTGCAAATGACAGAATTTCATTCTTTTTCATGGCAGAATAGTATTCCATTATGTACATATGGACATACATCTGATATATTGCCAGTTCATTCCAGACCATCATAATAAAGCAAGTCACCCTTTTTTTTTTGTTTCTGAGTGCACTTAAGTTATGTTTGCACTATGCTGTGGTCTATTAAGTGTGCCGTAACATGTGTAAACAAATGTACATCTTAATTAAAAAATACTTTATTACTAAAAAATACTGACACAAAGACATAAAGTGAGCATATGCTGTTGAAAAAAGAAAAGGTGCTGATAGAATTGCTCTACACAGGGTTGACACAAAGCTTTAATTTGTAAAAATCACAGTACCTGCAAAATACAATAAGTGAAGTGCAATAAAATGAGGTATTCCTGTATATCACATTTTTTCATCCATTCATTCATTCATAGACACTTAAGTTGATTCCTTCTCTTGGCTACTGTGGACAGTGCTGCAATAAACGGGGTACAGGCATCTCTTTGACATACAATTTCATATCCTTTGGGTATATAGTTAGTAATGGGATGGCTGGGTCATACAGTAATTCTATTTTTAATTTTTTGAGGATCCTACATACTGTTTTCCATAATGTCTGTACTAATGTATATTCCCACCAACAGTATATAAGAGTTCTCCTTTCTCCACATCCAAACCAGCATTTGTTATTTTTTGTCATTTTGATAATAGTCATTCTAACTAAAGTAGATGGCATCTTATTGTGGTTTTGACTTCCATTTCCCTAGTATTTAATAATATCGAACATTTTTTCATATACTTGTTAGCCATTTGTAAGTCTTCTTTTAAGAGTTATCTATCCAGATATTGTGCCCATTTTTAAATTATATTGTTTTTCTACTAAGTTGTTTGAGTTATTTTTATATTCTGAATATTAACTTCTGGTCAGATGCATAGTTTGCAAGTATTTTCTCTATTCCGTACGTTGTATTTTCACCCACAGTAGTTGATTCTTTTCTTTGCTGTGCAAAAGATTTTCAGTTTGATGTAGATGTGATCCCATTTGTCTATTTTGACCTTCGTTGACTGTACTTTTGGGGTCTTATGCAAAAATTCTTTGCCTATACCAGTATCATGATGTGTTTTCCCTGTGTTTTCTTCTAATCATTTTTATCATTCCTGGTCCTACATTTAACTCTTTAATTCATTTTGAGTTGATGTTTGTATATTGTGAGAAAAAGAGGTCTACTTTATTATTCTGCATATGAATAGCCAATTTTTCTAGCACTATTTATTGAAGACAATATTCTTTCTCTATTGTGTGTTTTTGGCATCTTTGTTAAAAATCAGTTGGCCATAAGTGTGTGGATTTATTTCTGTGTTATCTGTTCTGTTCCATTGGTCTGTGTATCCATTTTTATGCCAATTTAATGCTGCTTTGATTGATTGCCATAGCTTTGTCATATATTTTGAAGTCAGGGAGCGGCATTATATTTCTGTGAAGAATGTCATTGGCATTTTGATAGGGATTTCATTGAATCTGTAGATTGCTTTGGGTAGTACAGACATTTTAACGATGTTAATTATTTTAATCTATGAGCATGGACTATCTTTCCATTAATTTGTGTCTTTTCAATGGCTTTTGTCAATGCTTTATAGTTTTAGTGTAGAACTCTTCTATCTCCTTAGTTAAACTTACCTCTGGTTTTTTTTTTTTTTTTTTTTTTTTGTAATGATTGCAAATAGAATTGTTTTCTTGATTCCTTCTTTAGACAGTTTGCTATTAGGGTATAAAATGCTACTGATTGTTGCATGTGGATTTTGTATCCTGCAACTTTAATGAATTTGTGTATCAGTTTTGACTTTTTCAGTGGAGTCTTTAGTGTTTTCTCTATATAATATGTCATCTGCCAACAGGGATAATTTAACTATTTTTTTTTTCAATTTGAATGCCCTTTATTTCTTTTTCTAATCAAATCACTCTGGCAAGGACTTCCAGTACTATCTTGAATAAGAATGTTGAGAGTTGGCATCCTTGTCTTGTTTCAGATTTTAGAGAAAAATATTTCAGCATTTTTCTATTCAGTATGATATTAGCTGTCGGTTTGTCAAATATGACCTTGTATTAAGATACATTCCTTCTATGTCTAATTTGTTGAGAGCTTTATTGACACATCATAACTATATGTATTTATGGGGTACAGCGTGATGTTTCAATACATGTATACATTACGTAATCATCAAATCAGAATAATTAACACATCCATCATCTCATACATTATCATTTCTTGGTCGTAAGAACATCAGAATCCTCTCTTCCAGCTATTTTAAAATGTACAATAAATTATTGTGAACTATATTCACCCTATATGGTGTTCTCTACAGCAGAACACCATAGCTACACATGTGTGGTTCTGACAGCATCTAGGCTGCAGAATAGTCTGTCACCGTGGCTGGGATGAGAACTTTCATTCTGCTCCCTTTAACCTACACAGTGATTTGATCTTGAAGTCAATGCTCTTTTTAAAAATTGTTTTAATTATTTAAATTGCTTTACATATTTGGTTATAGAACTAAGGCAACTCTGTCACTGTAAACTGAAACCAGTGACATATTCGACAACTGCACACCCACAGTGAAAAGTAAATGAGCCAGAAACCATATTATATGAGAGGCCAGTGGAGATGGCATCAGGGTAAAAGGTAAGGACACAGGGTAAAATTCCAGAAACTCTCTGGACACATTTGGGAGTTGATGCTAGTATAATACTCTAGACAGAGTCATTGCAGATTTCATTTACTGATGCAGGCAGCGTCAGTGGTATTCTCATGTGATCTGTTCAAGTTCACTCTTCTGAGTTGTTTTAATTCATATTCTTGAATACTGAAATTATCTAAAAGCAGGGCATACTACTTCATTATGCTGTATGCAGTAAAAATGCGCAGTCACTTTCTTTAAGATGCCATTGATTTCAAATACGCTAGGTAGTAACTGGGACCATTAAATCCATTCCCGCTGTTGTACCTTAGAAAGTTGGGGCTGGAGAAACAAAAGTAACTTGCTTTACAAAGTCCCAAGTTTCTCTACTGGCAGAGCAGGGCTAAAACCACAGTCTCCTAAATTTCAGTTCCCTTTTTGTGACTACACTTGGATGCTCCCAATTCATAGGCAGAGTTTTAAATTACATTCATTTTAAATTCTGTGAATGATTTCTTTAATCCCTTCAGATACTTAAACCAGTGAAGCGAGTTTTTTTAAAAGTATGCAGACCATATAAACTCATGCCTCCACTATTTTTCTCTACTTGTTGGACTGTCAATATCCTGTCCACAGTTGATGAGAAGACTCCTAGCATGAAAAAGGTTGGAAGCTTAGGAATAGCTGGCTTAAAGGAGCTAACCAGAAGAACAGAACTCACCTCTACAGGGAAGAGTTAGTAGCACACCTCATCTTGGTGAAATAAACACAACTTCCATTTAGGGATCAGGCTCCAGGAAAAGGGACCTAGGGGTAGATTTCTACACAGAGCAGTCAGCACTTGGGGTACATACTGAGGACTGTACAAGGAGACCAAAGCCAGATACACGAATATGTAGCAGTCTAAAAAGCACTGGAACCCCAGGTTCTAGGTAGAAGGGCAACAATTTATTCCCAGACCACTCTCATTGCCAAGCAGGCCTCTCATTGGCTCAGGGACTTCCTAAACCTATCATGCTTCCTACATAACTAAGCAGAATTAAGCAGTTTCCAACCCACAGGAATTCACTATCCAAGCCCATTATGACGATTCTGTCTACACACCAACCACATGCCTGGTCTGGTATTCATCATGTGAAGAACTCCTTGAATCAGGGCAAATTTCTGAACAAAGACAGAGCATTCTAATCAGTGAACAGTAAAGAAAAGTTAGGGTGTCAAGGGGCAGACATATTTGGAAGACTGGGTTGTCGGAGTTTCATGTCCATTTGTAGTGAGACGACTTTCCGGAATAGGGGGCTAACATGTAGACAGCTGATTTATGCAGTGAGATAGGCTCAAACTCACCGAGTTTATGACTCAGCAATGTCTGTCTGACATTTATTACCACTCAAACAGACTGGCAGTCATAAATCCAGGTTCATTTTTAGTTAAATGGCTCCTATCATGAGACAAAGGAACAAAGGGGAGACATCACAGCTGTGTTATTTTTCCTGTACCTCACTAAAGAACAGGAAAGAATGTCAAAATAGATAAGTCGTGCTGTAGCCAATTCATATTTGTATATGCATATATGCATGTACGCTGCATACAAATACTATGTAAGAACATATGTTGAACTCTGCTCTTCCTGCAGGAAAATGTTGTGAAGGAGCATGTCTTTTCCTTCTGTGCTAGAGTAAAACTGATCTCAAGCTCTCCTCACTTAGCTGCTCCCAGACACCAAGAGATAGTAGATTACATAAAGAGGTAGGAGAAGGGCTTGTAACTGGCCCATCTCCTCACTTGAATATTCTTCAGCCATATGCAAGGGTGAGGTCCTCGTACTGATTGAAAGGCTGAGTGGCTGCTGGCAGAGAGGAATGAGGCTTGAGGGGTGGGAGGGGATGCCGGCAGAAATAACATGAGTGAAGATGAACGGGAGGAGAAAACAGATGCCTTTTGGGGATTCACATCGACAACTTCCAGAACACTTTGAGTTCTGCCTTTCTGGGGAGCTATTTGCTATGGGTTTTTTTTTTTTTTTTTTATTAGCGCGGATCCTCTCCTTCATATTGCATATTTTTAATGTTCAAAATGAGGGAGATGGATAAGATGGCCTCAAAGGTCTCTTCCGGCTCTCCATTGAATGTGGACTGCACAGTTATTAGCTAGTTTGATGATCGAGAAGAGAAGAAATACACCTAATAAGTTTGTTTCCACTTCACAACTCTGAAAGAAGAAATTCTATTGTCCCCTCTTTAGACACTGGGTAACTGAAGCTTGCCCAAGATCTCAAGGCAATAAATGGCAGAATTATACTCTAAACTAGGTTTTCTAACTCCTGTACCATTTCCCCTATAAGGACGTTCTTTGGAACTTTATATTCAATAACGAATTACTTAATATGTAAATATATGATAAACATAATATAACAATCCTTTTACTACTTGTTGTAAACTGGATAACCAGTTTAGTATAGAAATAGGTTTTATTATTGGTTTTTCCCTTTAGGGATGCCCATCTTAATTCTCAGAAAAAGTTGGCTAAAGATAATTTCAAAAGAAAAAGGGCCTATTTGCCTCAAATCTCAGGAATAAGTCAGAAAGTATCAGTCATTTCCCAAAAGTGGGGACTGTATTCCTTCGTGCACTCTACACCTACAGAGAAGAGACCCTGAAGTAACGAAGAGGTGTTATTAAGTACCAATGGAGAAAGACTGAGTCAAGTCCTCACAGAGAAAGCTTCGCCATGCATCAGGAAGATAAGCAGTTTTTGAACCTGTAAGAGACTGGAAACAAACAAACAAAAAAACCTCAAGCACTTAGTTCTTTACAATTCAACACTATCAAAGACATAAGTGGTTAATACAAGATCCTAGGGTAACATCATTTTATTACACACCTCCATAGGCGGCTTGTAAAGGGTATTTGATTAGGTTTTATCACAGTTAAACTCTCTACACCTAAAGGACACCAAAACATGGTAGATTATATAAAGAGACAGGAGATGGGCATGTAATTGGCCTTCAATTAAGTAGTAAAGAAAGGGGTAATGAGGAAAGAAGCTTTTAGACTTATAACTAGTTGAAAGTGGAAACTGTTGGCTTTCAAAAAAGTACATCTCCAAAATGGCAAATGTCTTCTATATACAGATTGTGTTGTCCTGTTACCAGTCACATTTTTAATAGCAACGTGCTCTGCTCAAACCAAAGAGTGATGGAAAACAGACAAAAAGACTAGCCAACCCAACGTTCTGAAAATGGGCCAATCCAAATGAAAGCCACCAAGTGGCTCTAACAAGTGACACGAAGAACTGATTCACAAGAAGAAGTATGACAAACTTCAACCGTGTATGGATGGCCCTAAAGCCGACAGTGGATGTCCTCCAAATGGGGACAGCTCAGGGCAGCGGTTGTGGTTTCGCTGCAGGGTATGCTGACCCTGAGGCTCTGAGATGCCCGCGGAGGATAGGGGCTGCTATAGAACGCCTTCCTTGCATAGTGACTGCCCATGAGTCATTTATTCTTAAAAATCAGTCAAAGATATTATCATTTTTAAAAACAGAGAAATATTCTGGCTTCTCTGCTTACACAGATCTAGTATTAACAAGTTCCTTGGAACTAATATCAGAGAAACTAATCATATCTCCTGATTATGAGCTTCTTAGAGACTATTTAAGCCAGAGTAGTGGATCAAGGGGATATGGGGTTGCCTCAACATGGTAACTCTTTGAACTATCAGCTGTAAAATCATTAGCACTAATGTTATGAACCCTGATTAACACCCCATCCAAGCATGAAGACAATTTCAAGAAATACGAGAATTTTTAAAAAATGATCTCAAAGTAGAACTCCTGGCCACTTTTGGATGGTCTTAGTGTCAGACGCTTAATTGAGCAACAATTCAAGTAGACAATGTACTGAGAATTCTCAAAAGAGAGTTGTAAGGTGACAAGAGGGAATCCATTATTGTGTGTAGCTATTTCTCACTTTTCGTTAATTAAAAAAAAATTTTTTTAATGTACCGGTCAAATGTGCTACATCATACATTACTCAACTTTCCGAAGTTGGAGCATTCCTACCTCTCACTGAACCTAGTAACATCCTGAAGGATGAGGAAACTTTAGCCTGGATTTCAAACAACCACAGTTAACTCAAGTTTGACGTATTACCATAGTTTCACGTTATCTCAGAAACAATGTAACCTGCTATGAGAGGCTGGTGCTGGGAGGCAGGTAAAATTGGATTTTTTTTTTCCTTCGCTCATATAATTTGAAGATTATAGAATGTAGTTTTTAAAGGTCAGAACGAATTGCTAATTAAGTGGAAGCATTTGAAATTAGCAAATAAAACTGCTACTCAGAATAGTGACTAAGGAGTAATTAATCATATGGGAGGAAATGGCAGCACAGTTCAGCCAGCAGTAAAATTATCTTTTAACTAGTTACCATAGAGCCTTCAGACAGCGTTACTAAGAAACTGTTAGATATTAATTCCATTCTTTTCTCTTTAGGCTATATCCTTTAAAAACAATAGTGCTCAAATTTTTCTATGAAGACACAGATCAATTCCATCTGCACAGCTTTGCTTGCAGATATTTAGAAATATGTGGACAAGCTGTGATTTCCCTTTACCTTTTACTCAACATGGGTGTGAAGTAAGGATTACATTATCATAGTCTTCAGTTTAAATCTGCTCTACTTTTTATATAACTCACTGATGAACCTTGGAATTTTAATTATTAGAACACAAAATTACTTAATATACTCCTCAAACCAATGCTGAGACTCCTTCCTTTCCTTCTTTGAAAATGCTTTTTTTTTTTTTTTTTTTTAAAAAAAAGAGTCTAGCTCTGTTGCCCAGGCTGGAGTGCAGTGGCCCAATCTCAGTTCACTGCAACCTCTGCCTCCTGGGTTCAAATGATTCTCCTGCCTCACCCTCTGGAGTAGCTGAGATTATAGGCATGCACCACTACGTCCAGTTAATTTTTGTATTTTTAGTAGAGATGGGGTTTCACCATGTTGACCAGGCTAGTCTCGAACTCCCGCCCTCAAGAGATCTGCTTGTCTCAGCTTCCCAAAGTGCTGGGATTACAGGTGTGAGCCACCACCCCCCCGGCTAAAAATGCCTTCCAAAAACATTTTGGTTTGATTTCCAGGTGCTTTTTGTTTCCCTAGGTGCTATATCTGCCCGTCTTGGGTTAGATGCTCTCAACGCATGCTAGGATTTCATTTCACATCAAGATTTTTATATCTTAAATTTACAGCCAAATTTACAAACATGAATATTACAATCAAGTATTCAGACAGTTGATTTGACATGCACATCTTAAACTAGAAAACAAATTAAGGCAGGATTTATACAGAGATCCATATTTTTAAGCACTTGATATTTATTAATTAGCTAATCCACACCAGAATCCTATAAGGTAGCCTAGCATGTCTTTATTATGAATAAATTAGGCGAGAGCCAGTTAAAAAAAAAAAAAAAAAGCTGTCTCCACAATTATATGTTCATTGGACTCTCCTTGTCTGGTCACAAAAGAAAAACAATTCCTCATATAAGTGGGTCAAATGAATAATGATATTTTGTTTGGTTGGACTATAAAGAGAGTATAGTTATTTTATTACCTGGCAGTTTAAAAAGGTAATTTTATTAATGGGGCTTTAATATTCTGTGTTCGCATTTTTTTCTGACTCAAAAGATCAGCTTTGGAAGAGTTAGGATGCCCTGACACTCCACCCCCAGCCCCACCTGGAAAGTTCAAATTTTCCTATGGGAGCTTTAGTATTTTTCATGTATCTTAAATTTTTCATCCTTTGGTCTAGTTGACCTAATAAACTCATGTCAACAGAAAAGTGTAAAGACTCTTTCAGTTCCAATTTATGGTTATGTGTCACCTAACAGGCAAGTGAAACACAAATCCTATTTGTCTTTGTAGTCAAGCAATTGCAGATGAGAGTTTTATTACTACCTTTATCAGCCAAAGGAATCACTGTAGTCCTCTCTACTTAGCAGATTACTTTATGACTGTATATATTAGTTCACTGGGCTTCAGAGACTCTATTTAATGAAGCCTCATTAATTTGAGTTTCACTACCATGGTATTTGTGGACTCTGGCACCGGTGCTACCCTGAAGCTAACCTCTGTACTGAAGAAGAAAAACTTTTTACAAAGTAAATTAACGGCATGACCAAGACTATAGGGGTGTTTTATCTTTTAAGAAGACAATTATTTCAATCACTTAACCACTCACCTTTTAAATACAAATAATTTTACTCTGATATAGTATAAGGAGTCCATTACATTTGTGTGTTAATTTTGAATCATTTTTTCCCCCACTGCAGCAAAACTTGAAATGGGCGGTATTTGGTTAGTTTAGTTAACATAATTATAAATACTCTAGAATAGTAAAAATACTTTAAATATTGATAATTTGAATAATTTCACTCTTTCAAATATACAGGGTTATCTCCTAGTTCCTTTGAATTAACATTTTACAGAAAATCACCTGACTCATGTTCTCAGCTTGCTGGGAGTCTCTGATGTGTCAGCACCTCTAGGGTGGACTAGACCATAAGACAGGGATGTACGCAGGTCTGTGTGGGTCTCTTTCCTCTCCTTCAGAATTGATGTGATTATTTGAAAACATTTACCTTCCATCCCACTCCCATCCACTCATAATAAAATGGGAAGGTAAGATACGACTTAGCTAAACCAACATAACCAAAACCAAAGAAACAAGACAACCACAAACAGCTAGCTTCCCAAGCGGGAATGTTTCCATTCCAGAATTCCCAAAATAGAAACGTTAGTGGCCCCTTCCTGCTTAAAACGGAATATGTCAACTCCAGGGTACACTAGAATGATAATTTCCATTATTTGCATGGGGAAAAATAAAGAAATTTGAAAACAGACAAACACACAAAACCTCTGGCAGGGTATTCACTTGCATTTGACAGGTTGCCAAGGAGCAATGGTATTTAGATGAGAAATTCCGAAAGAATCTAATTAGTATAGCCACAAGCTTATCTATAAAGGGTTTGGCATAGCCTCTCTGTAAAGCAAAAGAAATCTATGTTCACAGACTTTTATATATTAGGTTATTTAAAACACACACACACACACACACACACAACACTTTAGGGCATAAGCTCACTCACTAAACCCAAATAGAAACAAAGTGTTTGCTGTTGTTGCTGTTTTTACTTGGACAATGCTTATTTTACAGCGGAATTGACAAGTAAAGCCTTATTTTACACATCCGAAGAAACGCCATCACGGGAGGTTTGTAGGTCGCTGTGTGCTTTCCAAAACAGCAAAATAGATTTCTTCCCATCCAACCCCCTTTCTTCTCATAGAGTAGGATGTGGCTGGTGGGGCTGCCTCTCTCTGCAGGCACAAAAAACTGGCAGATCTGGTCCCTCCTGAGTGGGCCCTGCTCGAGGGAACGGTGCCAGATTTCGAACACAGGGAAACAGGCTCCTTCGTAACAACACTGTGCATTTCTGTGTCATTTTGTTTATTGCTCACTGAGTTGTTGCCACCTCAACTCTTGGTGGAAAACAGTGGGTATCCAGAAATTCCTGACATGGGGAGATGGATTGCCTAAGGTCACCAGGTACACAGGGCAGCCCCAGCCAGATCCCAGCTGGTGCGTGCAGGGCATTGTCCGTAGAAGCTCAATGTCCTACATTGTAACCAGGCTGCAAGACACCAAGTCCAGTCACCACGGAAAAGAATTAAACCTGGAGAAAGAGCCTCATGATCTGCACTCAGATGCTCCCCATCAGAAAGCAACAGTTTTTCTTATTTGTCGTGCTCTTTCCAAAGTGAATGAGTCTTGGCTCAGCAATGGGACTTCAGTGAGAAATAGAAGAAATAGGGGACCCCGCCTAGTCCAAGGCTGCCACTTCTTCAGAATTTTCTCACTTCTTTCCAAATCATCAGTATCCCCAATTAAAGCCCACAGTTCAGGCCAAACATCATAAAAAAATACTTGTTTATTTCCATCTCATTCTGGGGTTTATAATTCCTCTTTTGGATGCTTTTGGGTAATAAAATTCACCAAGGTCAAGGGCTGTGAAGACATTTTTGCCTAAGAAGATCATCATGCAGGTGGAATATTTCTTTTCCTAAGCTATTAGTTGGCAGCTTGCAAAGAGGATGTGGCTTAACCTTGAGAAACTGTTCTTTGAATGATCAGAAAAACAGGATGAGACTTCTTCCTTTATTCACTGTCTTCATCTTCATTGTTCAGATGGCAAACCTGGTTCCTGTGCTGCAGAACAGAGGACTGATATTTGTCCATTTCATACTTTCCAATAATCGTGATCTGTTCCGGTTCTGTGCATGTCACCCTTCACTGTGTCCAACATGATGAAAAAAGAATGTATATTTCTGGATAGCGGTGACTGACATCACAATCATTGAGGATTTAACAGAATAATTATGCTCTGAGGAAATCTAGAATAAACTGAAAATTTAAATTTTTTCACTGTCTTTCAGTTTGAATAATGCTCCAACTGTTTGCTATAGGATTATCATTTAGAACATGTGCTAAATATGTGATCAGGAAAGAATTTAAAAATCCATCCAAATATCATAACTTACCCCAAAATTAAAAAAAGGAAAAAGAAAAAACGAAACCTCATTCATTTCCAGAAATCAAGATCAGTCATATGTTAATCTGTGAATCCTTGTAAGAAATGTTCATTGTTCAAGAAAGAAGCCTCCTCTGGTGGTTGATAAGCAATTCTCCATGGCAGAGAAATGCTGATATTTTGTTCTTATCTCTTGATTGATGCTGTCACTACTTATTCTTCAGGCTATAAGACAGAAGGAAACACAGTCTTACCTTCTTTCATAATTACGAATTCTAACACCTTTTTCTCTCCCCACCCCCTGTCTCCTCTCTACTTCTCATGTTATCTTAACCATCAAATTCAAATGAATCTGATTTATAAAGTTACTCATTCAGCTTCTAAATAACCTGTATATATAATATCTCCATTGCTAATATCATTTCCACATATGTACAAGAAAATGTGTACCTCTACATTGTCAATCGAGACACTCAATTCATTCCAAATGTTCTTAAATTAAAAATAGTGCATTGATTTTTATTTATGACATGCTTCATACACCCATCTCTAAGTTTCAGGTGTAACTACATGCAGAAACCTCTTGTTGAAAGTGGAGAGCGGCTGGCCACAGTGGCTCATGCCTGTAATCCCAGCACTTTGGGAGGCCGAGGTGGGCGGATCATGAGGTCAGGAGACTGAAATCATCCTGGTTAACATGGTGAAACCTTGTCTCTACTAAAAAAAAAAAAATACAAAAAATTACCCAAGTGTGGTGGCATGCGCCTGTATTCTCAGCTACTTGGGAGCCTGAGGCAGGAGAATCGCTTTAACCTGGGAGACGGAGGTTGCAGTGAGCCAAGATGCACTGGGCAACAGAGCAAGACTCTATCTTAAAAAAAGAAAAGAAAAAAGAAAAGAGAAAGAAAGTGGAGAGCAGGCAACATTACAGTGGCTAGACTCCAAATTAATGTAAGCCTCATTCTCTGTTCATTCATCTCTTTCTCTGTTAGATGAATAGAAAAAAAATTTTTTCTAGCTTTACTGGCAAAAAGTATTGATTTAATCAAATTGAGAGCTAATTTTTGAAGGAGTTTTAGGGTTTTTTTTGTCTTTATGACAATAAGATACTACCACTTACCACCTGCCTACTACGTGTCATGAATTTTGTATTTACTTTACATTTTAATTTAATCCCCAGACCACCTTTAATATGTGTACCATTTCCACTCCCTTTAAAGGTGAGAACACTGAGGTTTCATTTGGCTAAATTAATGGCACAAGATCAAACAGCAGTTAAGGGGTGGAACTTGAACCCTAGAAAAAATCAAAAGCAGGAAGTGAAAGAGCTTGTTGACATCATACGCAGGGGATTTCTTGCATGCTACTGAAGATGTGCTTCAGCTGAAAGGAGGCTGCTGGAAAAGCATCTTCTAGTGGTGGCTGTTTCCGCTAAAGTATATTTTAGAGAGGAGGATGGCAAAAGTGTTAGAGCAGGTTAGAATCTCCCATCTTCCATCACAAAGATCCAAATGTCTCCCTGGCAATCTGGTAAAGGAAAATTCAAAAGTCACAAAGGAAAATTCTATCACTCACCTAGAAACACAGAGCATATGCTGAAATTTCATTTTCCAAAAAAAAAAAAAAAGTGCTGTCATAGAATATTTTTAGGATCTGAATAAGAATTTGAACGTTGGTATAATGTAGACAAAAAAGAAGGCGACTACATGCATATTTTTAAAAATAGCTTTGAAATTTTTGAAATTTTGCCTTAGCATGACCCTGGTAGTTACAGCCACATTTTAGTAGTTGTTATAAAAATTAAAATACTGTTATAGAATCTCATATTCTGCCACCATCCAGTCACAACCTGAGGAGATTCTACAGTCCTTGTCATCTTCACAAATTAATGTGACATAAAGGTTGAAAGTTCTCACTAAGCAAACAACTGTAATTTTATTTTTATAAACTGCAAAGATGAACACTTTTTAGGTTAAAATGAGTTTGAAGCACAGCATCTTCATGTAATAGTAAGAAGACCAAATATTTATAGCTAAACAGTCTTTAGTCATGATTACATCATTAGAGAAAACCAGATGAAAGGTCTTTTTTTTAACTTATAGTAAAAGTAGTATATTAAGAACTTAATCCCATAATGAGGAAAAATATCATACTCTTCCTTTTTATAGTCATCATAATTATTTAGATCCTTTCTGAATACATAGAAATAATGACAAATTAAAATGTCTTTCAATTCCACATAGCTTTTGTAATTATTCATCCATCGCTGTTATTGCTGGAAAGGCTTCACATTTTAGTAAGCATCCCATCTGATACAAAAGAACACGGAAAATTTTAGTGCTATTAATAAACACACAGCCAACCAATCCAAGAAGAAAATTCTTTTTCATCTGAGAGATAAGCTGCATAATTCATGTATTTTCAGAAATTTCTTTAAATAGACAATTGAAGAAAGGCATAGGGAAAAGAATTCATCACACAGCTTCCATTTGTGGCAAGGGGCAGTCTTTGTTCAATTCAGACAGCCTTAAAAATGATTACATCTGAAGAGAGATTTTCAGATGGACCATATACATACCAATCATACTCAGATAGCTCACCTTTTTTTGGACATATATGAAACCACAAACATCATGATAACATGGCATCAGTGTCACATTTGCTACCTTTTTTTTTTTTTTTTTTTTTTTAGATGGAGTCTTGCTCTGTCGCCCAGGCTGGAGTGCAATGGTGCAATCTCATCTCACTGCAACCTCTGCCTCCCGGGTTCAAGAGATTCTCCTGCCTCAGCCTCCCAAGTAGCTGGGACTACAGGCACGCACCACCATGCCCAGCTAATTTTTGTATTTTTAGTAGAGACAGGGTTTCACCATGTTGGCCAGGATGGTCTCAAACTCCTGACCTCAGATGATCCACCTGCCTCGGGCTCCCAAAGTGCTCAGATTACAGGCATGAGCCACCACGCCTGGCCCACATTTGCTACCTTTCTAAAACTAATGTAGCTGGGTATTAATAGGGACTTTTCATGGGGTCTCGAGAAGCAGTTAGAAAAATGTTGGGCAATTTAGAATGGGTACCTCCACCTTCTCAAAACACAAGTGTCCATGTCAGGGAATGTGGCGCTACATGGAACTTCTGTGACCTCCAGCCCGTATTAAAGTCTTGGCCGCACAGGGCAAGTGACGGTCTTCTAGAACAAGTCAGATAAGAATCACATCTGCAGGAATAGGAACATCCAAAAGCTTCAGCTTTTTCCACCACTAGTCTTTCCCCTTATTCTTATCCTGAAGGTCCAGGACGGGGAGATTCTCTGACCTAGTTTTGAGACCGAAGTCTTAAGACAGACTAGTAAGGACCACTGAAAATGGTCTCACCATTTAAAATGGCCAGAAATGTACACAGTCTTCCTGAGATATTAACAATGTGGGGGAAGAATGAAGAAAGCACTTTGACCACATGAGTTTCAAGGTGGCAGCTGGAGAAATATATAGTGATTAATTGGTCCCACACTGAATGTGGGACTGTTAATAAGCCAGTGAAAAAACAGAGCAGAACATCCTTAGCCATGACAAAGCCTCGTTTCTGAGAGCCAGGTAGCAAGCTTACAGTGACAGGGAAAAGGCAAGCATGGGCCATGATTGGGTTTACATGAAATGATCTGGCCAGAATTTGTTAGAAGAGTCATGTCTAAGGCATTTTTTTTCACAAAAATGTTGTTGAACAGTCATGCCTTGGAATTTGTTCAGCCTATTGCCTGAAACTGAATGACATCCAAGGACATAACACTTCGGCCCCATTAATTAAAACAGTGCAGTGATAAACCAAATTAAGTTGTGTTTCCAAAATTGAACATCTCCCAATTTCTATTCTTGTATCCCCTAACTTGGCAAATAAGTATTCATGACAAAAGTGCAGTGTTTTCCCTGGCCAGTTCGTTTTTCTCCCTCAGGACATAATCAATCCCAAATCTTATTGGCCTCTTATTTCACTCTTAAATGTGTGATTTCCTCTGCATCCCCTGCCCTACATCCTACTGCAGGTCCGTGACACTGCACGAGTTTTCCATCTGGAATGTTTGCAGTCAGCTCTGCGGCCTCATCCCACTGGTGCTGCAATGCCTCACTGGGCTCCCAGCACCTTCTGGAGAAAATAAAAATGTCTTAATATGACACATAAAGGTCACTGTAATGTCACTGGCAACTTCTTTTCCAGTCCCGTCTTTTACTCATGACCCCTTATGATTACTTCAAGTCTTTAGATCACAGAAAATCAAATGAAGTTCTTCTACGTGCTGCTTCTTACATGTTTCCACGGTTGGTTCAGGCTGCTCCTTCTGCTTGGAAACTCATCCCCTTCCTCTCTGTTTGCCCAGCCTCTCCTATCGCCCTTGGTGAAAACCTGCTTCTTCCAGATCGTCTTTCCTGAATTTACCATGACATAACAAAATGTATTTGGAATATTCTGAGCAACCACCAGGTAGTGGAGAACTGAAGTTTAAGAAAACACCCAAGCTACAGCAGGAAACTGCTGTGCTTAAGACAAAGGGCACAAGATGCTTTGCTTCTGAAAAGGGGAAATGTCAGGGGGATGAGAGGGAGTTTGGAGAAAAAGAGAGAAGAGAATGAGAATGTGAGAGAAGGGGAAGAGGTCTGGGGAAAATGGAATCAGGAAGATGGCTTTGTGCTCCACATGGAGCTAGCTCTGGATGACAACCAAATCTTCACTACAGTTGTCTAGACAAATAAAATACTTCCAAAATGATCATTTTTATTGGAAGCCTATGTAGTCTGATTGATACGGGGAGTAGGAAAAGAAGCACTCAGTGTAGAGGGGGAGAAAGATGCAGAGAGATCATAAGATGTTAGGAATCAAAGTGGAGGCAGGACTTTGGATCCTAACAGGTTATAGACTTTGTTGGGTAGTCCTAAGCCAATTCAGAATGACTGAAAGCAAGATGGGGTTCAGCTGACACTTCTGAGATCTGATGAACACAAGAATTTATCCAAAACCTTCTTGAAAAAGACAAATCCCAAATGTTTTAACCCATGGAATAAAGAAATAATTTAAGAAAATTTGGGCTAATTCAGAGAAAAGTCAGGCATGAGGAACATTCAATAAATTGTGAACACTTAAAAGTATAGCACTTTTAAAATACTTCTACACTAGTGAAATTGACAAGATCGATTTGTAATTAACTTCCCAAAACACCTAAGAAAACAAGCCTCCTCTGCTTATACAGAATTTGCATTGTTTATATGCAAATGAACACTCCTGATGTGCTTCAGAACAATTTATTCCCTTAAGAAGGCAAATACTCTCTTTATAATCTTGTTTACACTATTCATTTGCTTTGCAAAACATTTTTCATAAAAGCACAAAATAATGAAATGTTAGAGCCAGAAGGGATCCCAGAAGTGATCTAGGGAAGTCGAACATCATCATTTTACAGGGGAGAAAACTTGCCGGAGTTCCTAATATGCACATGTCCTCATCATTCCTGCGATCCACTCGGTCACACCCTGAGCTCCCTTATTTTGGGTGACTCCATTCTCTCCTACTTTGGGGGTTCTAGCTACAGCTGAGGCAGAGCACCATCACGACCCTGTAAACCAAAAATAAAATTCTAAGCAACCGTACCCCATAACCATTAGAATGGACTTCCTGCTCAGCCAGGCTCTTTTAAAATTTAACCTAAGAAACTGTTTCAGGCCATCATGGGAAGTGGGGTTGGAAGAGGCCTCATGATACCTCTCCAGCATGAACCTCAACACAGACTTTTGGTCTGATAGAAACTCTTTACGACCTATTCTCTCTGGAGTCCACTACCTGAAGGCTTCCTCTGCAAATAAAAACTTGGGTCTCCACAACCCTTTATCTTAACCCAGACAGTCCTTTCTGTTAATCCCAGGTCTTTGGACAAACTCAACCAATTAACAAAAAAAATGTTTAAATTGACCTATAGCCTGGAAGCCCCCGAACCCTGCCTCCAGTTGTCACCCCTTTCTGGACCAAACCAATGTATTTCTTAAATGTATTTGATTGATGCCTCATGCCTCCCTAAAATGTATAAAACCAAGCTACGTCGTGGTCACCTTGGGCACATGCTCTCTGGACCTCCTGAGGGCTGTGTCGTGAGCCACAGAAACTCATATTTGGCTCTGAATACATCTCTTTAAATATTTTACAGAATTTAACTCTTCATCGACAACCTGTTAGCCTCGTTGTCTGAAGTGAGAGAGAGTTCAGTGCCCCTCTAGTCACTTGCAGAACTGGAAATCTGGTGAATCCTTGTTTGTTTCCAAGCCCCAGCTCCTGCATTCTCTCCCCTAACCTTCCCTGACTCTCCTCTTCCCCCTACCCTTTTCTAGTTAAAGCTTTCTTTTGTTTCCTTTATTGTATTTTTCTTTCTTTCTCTTTCTTTTTTTTCCTTCCTTCCTTCCCTCCCTCCCTCCTTCCTTCCTTCCTTCTCTCCTTCCTTCCTTTCTTTTTTTTCTTTGAGACAGAGTCTTGCTTTGTCACCCAGGCTGGAGTGCAGTGGCACCATCTCAGTTCACTGCAACTTTCACCCCCTGGGTTCAAGCAATTCTCTTACCTCAGCCTCCTGAGTAGCTAGGATTACAGGTGCCTGCCACCATGCCTAGCTAATTTTTGTAGTTTTAGTAGAGACGAGGTTTCACCATGTTGTCCAGGCTGGTCTTGATCTTCTGACCTCATGATCCACCTGCCTCAGCCTCCCAAAGTGCTGGGATTACAGGAGTGAGCCACCACACCCAGCCCCTTATTGCATTTTTCTAAGTGCTTTTCTTTATTGTTTCAGTAGCTGTGCCACATTGCAATATTTTGTGTACTGTCTGTGTCCTCTTCAAGGAAGCCTGAGGACTGTGTCTCACTATTTGTGTATATTCAACGCTTGCTACAAGGTCTGACACACATTAGGACATAATCTTTCCTAAATAAACACATGAGGAAAATCAGAAAAGGGATCACTTGGCATATTGGGAAGAAGTCTCACTCCCAGATCCTCACATTTCTCATTGACTGTCCTATCTCAGGCAAGTCCATTCCCACCCTGCATTTTCAGATAAGAAAAACAATTAAATGTTGAAAGCATCTGTATCTCTATTCTTATCTCCTTCTACTGTTCTTCTAATGTATTCAAATGGCTTGTGATTGAAAGTTAGATTTTAAACTTGATTTTAAACTTCCATACCAATTGTTACTAATTGGATGTTCATATACAATGTTAATAATTTCATTTAGCCTCAGTTTATCCATCTAAAAAGCAAAGACATTGATAATATCTTCCTGCTACAACTGTTATGAAGATTAAATGATATAATGTAGACAATTGTGATCAATAACCACCAAACATTTAGAAATGCTTGTTTCCTTACTCTTAGTTACTTGAAAGAAAAATTTCTGATGTAGCTGTTGCACAACAAAGAGTTTGTTGGGTCTTTTCTCTGAGTTCTTGAGGTGGAGGTCTAAGCCCTTGGGATTTCCCAAATGATAGCAGTATCTTTGTAATTCATGGTAGAACTTGACAGCTTATGCTAATGAGGTGACTCATAGTGAGTCCCTAGACAGTTTCAAGAAGGCTGGCCAAGCTGGAAAGATAAACTGTGTGATTAGAGGGTGGGTTGAGGCCAAATAATAGTAGCCCAATCTTTAGGGAGAAGAGAGAGGCTGGAGATTGAGTTCAGTCACATGACCAATGATTCAGTCATATCTAAGTAATGAAAGCACAATAGAACTCTGGACGCCAAAGCTTAGTTGAGCAAACACATCAGTGTGATGAGGGAGTATTGTGTTTTGATGAGATGAGTGCAAAGGGGTTCCCAGAAAAACTCTAACCAGCCTGCGGACTGTGATGGAGCCTCAGGAAGTTTGTGCCCTTAGCAGTGGGAAGGGGCCTGGCCCCACCTCTTCCTGTGTGGAACCTGGGATTCAAGCTGCAGGCAGGATGCACACCAGCAGGGACTCTGGCTTGTGGAGGGTCCCTCTTTCCCTTTTTTCCCCTTTTCACTCAATAAAACCCTGCCTTACTCACCCTTCGAATTGTCTACATGCCTAAATTTTTGTGGCCATGTGTTCATCTTTAACTGAACTAAGGAAAAGTCCCATAACACTGATTTCACAAGAAGAAGACACACAAGTTCCACATTTGGGACCCTCCTAGACCTTCTACTATATATCTTGTCATTTGGTTGGTCCTGATTCGTAGCCTTCATAATACAACCGGAATTGCAAGTCTAGCTCTCTCCTGAGTTCTGACATTCCTTCTAGGTTATCAAACCTGAGGGAGTAGTGGGAACCCCAAATCTGTAGCCAATTGGTCAGAAGTGCAGGTGTCTCGGGACCCTCAGAGCCTATAGCTGACATCTAAAGTGAGGGGGTCTTCCTGAAGACTGTGCCCTTAACTTGTGAAGTCTACACGAACTCTAAGGAGTTAGCGTCAGAATTGCATTGCAATACTGCAGTAGCAAGCCTCTCTGATTCTGTTTCTGTTTTTTAGTATACAGAGCCCAATCCCACTCCATGCTGGCAGACATTGAGAGCATTCAAGATGCCAGGCCAGGAATTTCTCTGCAGAGGAGCCTATATGGGAGATGCGGAGCAATAGGTACCCAAGAGTGAGGTTTATCATCAAATGCCCAACTTCAATACCAGTTCTGGCATGCAGTAGTTCTGTAGCTTTTGCCTCGGTTTCCTGGACTTTAAAATGGGTATAACATAATAACACACAGACCTCACAGGTCTGCTGTGAAGATTAAAGAAATTAATATATGGAGGTATTACATACCTGCTACATATGGAGCAACAAATAAATGTGATCTATTATTATTATTTATTTGCTACATGGGCCTTGGTTTTAGGCTAAGTCAATGACTAAGTCATATAATTGGCTGAAACAGAGACGGGAGTGAAGTCAGATATGCCTTCTAGAAGCCAGGAGCAGCCCTGGTTCTACCTATTCAAGGGCAAGCAAAGGACCATGGGAAATGGTGGGATGTGGCAAAAGGATGGTGGGAGTGGGGGAAATGTTAATATTTGATGAGCTCAAAACTCCCCCGTCAACAAAGGCTACACTGGTCTAGTCCACATTGTCCACTTAGGTACCCAGTGGCCCTGTGTGGCTATTTAAATATAAAATAATTAAAATTAAGTAAAATTTAAAATTCAGTTCCTTAGTCACACTAGTCATGTTCAAGTATTAGCAGCAGAGTCTGGCCAGTGGGTACTGCATCATAGCGTAGATCCAAAACATGTCACTCGTCACAGGACATTCTACTGGACAGTTCTAGGCTGGAGTCATCGAAAGTGTCTGCAATCAGATATGTTTTGAAATGCAAATCAATCCACTAACTTTTCTCAAATAGAAAATAAAATGAAAAAAACAATGGGTGAATTTGATAGAGAAACGAACCACTACTATCTTGTAATAATTTGTGTCTCTCTCAAGCACTGCAATGCCTCGAAGCACAGGGAGCAGGTGAAGGGAAAATGTCGGACTCTCGACATACTCTTTCCCTCTCCTTTAGCTCATGAGCACATCTCCTGGAGTACACGTTCTGTGAAGATCTAGAGGCCCACAATGCCAGCTGATTCCTACTATGCTCAGGTCAGCTACTGGCAGGAGTGAAAAGTTCCTCTCCAACGCTGGCCCTCGGGCAGAGTGGGGCTGAAGGATGGAGAGGTAGAGCAGCAGAAGCAATGGATGAGTTGGCAGAATTATGTTTTGTTGGGGGCAGGAATATGTGGAGAGGCCAGAGGGGAGGGTAGGACTGGGAATGGAAGTTTGAGAAGAAGAGTAGGCTTCTGTAAAGGAGAATGGGAAGCAGTGTGGGATGGGATGTAGCCCTGCTTGCAGAGGGAACATCCCAGGCTGGGGTGGAGAAAAAGAAATTGGGAAGCTGACGGAGAAGACCAGGGAGGCTGCACTCACGTGTGGGCCACCGAGGGGTCACGGAGGACCCTGGTACAAGGGCTGGCCTATGGGCAGTAGAAAGAGCAGTGATATGACCCATTTTAAATTTGATTTTGTTTTATTTGTTTATTTTTAGAGACAGGATCTCACTCTGTCACTCAGGCTGGAGTGCAGTGGTGCGATCATAACTTACTGCAGTCTCAAACTCTTGGGTTCAAGTGATCCTCCCCCCTCAGGCTCTGGAGTAGCTGGGACTACAGGTACATGCCACCACTCCCGGCTAATTGTTTTATCTTTTTGTAGAGATAGTGTGGAACTATGTTGCCCAGCTGGTCTCCAACTCCTGGGCTCAAGTGCTCCTCCTGCCTCTGCCTCTTAAAGTGCTGAGTCATGAACCACTGTGCCTGACCTCATACAGTTTTTATAAGAAATTATTTGACAATAATCATATCATTGAGACAGCTCTGAAACAACATTATGTAACAGAATAAGTGACCTGTGGAAAAGCATTAAATGAAGATCAACGCCTGGATTTATCACTGAATGGCTGCGTTGGAAATGTCACTTCATCTCCCCAAGCCTCAATTTCTTCATCTATTCAATCAAGAGTTGGACCAGGCCATTCCCTAAATTCCTTTCACCTCCACCAGGCTGAATGCTTATGGCCTGGCCAAGGTCACGGCAGCAGAGACGGGCTCAAACCTCTACGACACTCAGCTCCAAGTTCAGCAGTTTCCGTCAGTCCTGTCTAAAATGATCACAAACTCCAAAATGACAAATCCACAGACAGAGTGAATTCCATGCTAACTTTCTTTCCTTTTCTTTGTTTTGTTCGCCTTCAGGCCCAGAGTTTATGTGCTAACCAGCACTCAGCTACAAACACAGCCAAATCTTTCAGCAGATGTCCGTATCCATTACTGAAAGCTGTCAGCACATTCTGCAGACAGGGCCAAACTCTATCTTATAAACGTGCTGATAGGCCATGGAAGAGGATAGAGAAAGCCAGCACATGCTCACGGAGGCTCTGGGAGGCTGTGGTCTGGTGTGGCAACCCCCAGGGCATTCAGATCTGGACCAATACAAAGCAAAACCCATAATGCAAAAAGCAGCGATGGCTGTAGTGTCTGCTGCAGGCAAACTCAATGTTGTAGAAACAGTTCAGCCACATCTGAGAATTATCGTAGTCAAAATCCACCCTGATCCCCCACCCCAAATAACTGTATCCTCCAAATTTTCCCAGCGCGACATCGAGGATATGGAATGGGACACACGGCTGTGGAGTGTGGTCCTGCTGGTGCCACTCAGTACCATCTAAAGCATGTAACCTGCAGCAGATGACTTCACCTCTATCAGCCTCGGTTCCCTAGTCTCTAAATTAAGAAGATACTGGCTGTATAGGCCTTCGGTGAGGAATAAATGAGTGAAAGAAAGTCCCTTATAAATGGTAAGGTAGCTGTAAAGCTATTCAGGTAGAAATTATTAGAATTATTACTTTATATCATCGTATGACTTTACCACCCCTTAAAGACTATTTTATACATTTTAACCGAGATAAGGTAGAGGGAACAACATTAGCCAACCAAAGCGTTATCAATGATTTGCTTATATGATGAATCTCTATCATCACGGGCTTCCAAGCGTCCAAGGAATTGAATTTCATATATTGGAGCTACTGGAAACAAGACGTGTCAGGCTGGGTGTTGGAGATTTGCCTATGTAGTCAAAAACTGCAAAAAATGATGAAGCCGGTGGTGGAGGGGTAGGACGGGTCAGGGTGGGGGTGCCACAGGGAGGCACACATGTGTGGGAGGGGCCAATTGAGCCTATTTTCGACCTCACAACTCTGCCCTGGCCGGCACTAATGAACTTGGTGATCAAACTGGGATTTTCAAGCAAAGTGCTGAAAGTGCTGTCTGGCTTTTTTGTGCTGCTTATGGTAAACTGTAAGAGTGGTAAATTGAAGGAAGAATTGTTAAACGTGAAAGAACCAAGACTTGATCATTTGAAAAGTCCCAATCTCTCTGGACAGCAAAAGGTGCTCGAATTAAGAAATGACTTTTGAGTACTTTCAGGAAAACAGGGTCTAGACATACAGCCAAGGCTAAGACTGCATAACTACTGGTTAAGACTTCTAAAAGATCAAAGGATCAGCATATTACTCTGTCTCACAAAGAGCCTTTTAAAGAGATGAAAGGTGTGTCTTACGGATTGTCTCAATGGAACAATCGGATGGCTGGGAAGCATCAAGACATGATCTCTCAGGCTTCTGACCAGGCCCCAAAGGTGGAGAAGGGCTTTTCTTGGAGAGATTTGTGGGTATAACTTTTGTCTAGTACAGTAAACTCAAATAAGATTCACAGAAATCCTATGACATTTTTAAGATAATGACACCAGCAGAAACACTGCCGTTTTGGACCAAAAGTAGCAGAGACTGTGCAAAATGAAAAAAGGTTAGCAGGCCCCAGAAATTTTAATGGCAAGAAGTAAGTCAAGTAAACTAATCAGTTACAAACACACTCTAGTTTTCATGAAAAAGGATGACTCAGAGGATGGAACAAGGTAGCAGCTTCTGAAATGGCTTTCAAAGGTTCTTGAATCCTGGGATCCACGTCCTACCCTCTCTTTGAGTGTAGGCTGGGTCTGATGACTTGTTTCTAACAAATAGAATATGAATCATACTATTATTTCCAAGATTAGGTTATAAAATACTGTAGTTTCCATCTTGTTCCTCTTTTTCTCTCTTGCTTGTTTACTGTGATCACTGTGGGTTGCTGTACGTTGTGAGTTTCTCATGCCTAGAGATGCCTCTGGCCTGGAGTTCATCAGGAACTTAGACCCTCATTCCAACAACCCGCAAGGAACCAAATCCTTGTGGATTGTTTCAAGCAACTGCTTGAATGAGGTTGGAAGCAGACTCCCCCTTGTTGAGCCTTATGACAATAATAGCCTTGATTAAAACCTCAGGAGAAACTCAGAACTAGAGACCAGCACCCAGTTAAGCTATGCTAGGCCATGCCTGGATTCTGGACCCATTGGAACTGTGAGATAATAAATGTTGTTTGAAGCCACTACATTTTTGAGTAATTTGTTAGGCAACAATTGATAACTGATAGTCAGTGTTACTGTAGAATTATGCCCCCCCAACACAAAATTATATGTTGAAGTGCTAACACCCAGTGTCTCAGAATGCAACCTTATTAGGAAATAGTCATTGTAGATATAATTAGTTAAGATAAGTCATACCGGAATAGGGTGACATCTAACTCAATATGACTGGTGTCCTTATAAAAAGAACAAATTTGGACATAGAGGAGCATGTACAAGAAGAAAGTTATGTGAAGACGTGAGGTCTGCTACCAGAAGCCAAAGCTCTATCAGAAGTCAGGAGAGAGGCCTCAACAAACCCTTTTCTTACACCTTCAGAGGGAGTACAACCTGGCTCATGCCTTGATCTTGAACTTCTAGCCTCCAGAATTGTGAGAGAACCCATTTCTGTTGTTTACGTCACTGATTTTTGGTACTTTGTTATGGCAGCCCTAGCAATTGAGACAGTGAATAAAAAGGAAGGTAGGTGGGATGACGGAGTACCAAGCAGGACAAAAGTAACCAAGAAACAGTTTGCTTTAATCCCAGCAGTCTTCTGAAATGCGGACACCTCACACCCAAGCCCAGTAAAAAAAGGTCTATTATGTTTATCCATATTCAAACACCATCAGCACCAGGCTGTTGTGAGCACAAAGGAAGTTACAGAGCCAGTGTAAAGAGTGTCCCAGGTGGGCAGGTCTCTCCTTCACACACCTCACAAACGTAAGAGTAGCTGGAGGAAAACAACGCAAAGCAAAACCACAAGGCACAGTAAAAAGAAAAGCAAATTTAAGAAAATCCACATGAATCTCATCTTCAGTATGAATTTTCTTTTTAAAAAAAGAAAAATGAAAATTTGACTCCCTCTTGTGTAAATTAATTTACAGCACTAGCTGACCTATTTAAAGAAACCACAGGGTGAATCACTTGAACAGAAAAACATAAAATAAAAGAAAGAAAATCGTCTTCGAATGCACCCCTTACATAAGTCTGGGTTCTATGGAGAAGCACTGTAGCTTAGCTCTGAATGTGACTGAGTGGGATTCAAGGTGTTAGGATCCATCATTTCTCAAACTCTATAAATATTCACTTTCAATTAATAGACGAAAAGAAATTGATTATGGAAAATTTGGGGCTGAAAAACAGTCACTCTGATTAAAATTCATGCTGACTGCTCTCATCCAATGCCGGCAAGTCCTGGTGGGAAGAAAATCCTTTTTGTTGACTTTGTTAATACTCAAGAAGAAAGATTGAAGAAATGAACTGCATTCCAGCGGTCCTCAGAGGAAAGCGCCAGTTCCTGAGGCAGCATAATTATCTGCCTCCAGCTGATGACCTTTCCTCTGGTGACAGACACAGAAAGGGAAGGGAGAAAGCCTCTCCAGAGCTCTGTGTGAGCTGCAAATGCCAGGAAATCACTCTGTTCCTAACCAGTTGCTGTAGAAATGTAGGTTATGTGCGGTACATAAAGCTGCAATGGATTGTGGCTCCTACTGCCTCTGCCAGATCCTCTGAACATAGATTCAGACACATCCCACCACCAGTGGCTGGTCTTAGTAGAACAGACTTTTAAAAGCATTGGACATGCACACACACATGCACGCACACACACACAGCAAACTCTCATGGAAAAAATATGGAAATGCAATCATGATAAAGAGTGACATTTCTTAAGGTGCATCATTTGCAATATTTTGATTAACTCCCATTTCGGAATGGCAAAGCAGCTTATGTCAATAAACAGAGAACTCTAATTAGACATCTGTGCATGCAATCTAAATGGAACTCTTGGAGGGCTCACGTGTGTCACCAGTTTTCCCACAGTCTGTGTGCAGGCAACCCAGCCTGAGAGTTGGGAAGAAGGTGTTCAGTGATCTCATGAACCACTGATGGGGTTAGCCTGCAAATCCCGCTATTCTGTTGATGGCGTTTATTTCCTCTCTTGGCCTCTGACATGAGTCTCTCACGGTCTGACGCCCTGATCTAAAATCCAGAGTTTGGAAAGCAGCAGCTCGCTGTCAAGAAGCCTCGACTTGATTTTATGAAAGTATTTCACTGTTTGGAACTGAAGGAAGCCACAGCATAATGGAAACGGCATGGACCTTGGGGCCAGACAGATCTGAACTTGAATTTAAACCTTGCAATTTATGAATCATGTGATTTGGGCAAATTACTTAAGCTTTCTCAGCCCAATCCCTTCACACGTGAATAGGAATGTTAATATTTACCCCTCACACAGATTTAGAGCTAGGCACTCTTTTAATGTGCTGAAAACACAGCAGAAAATCAAAGTGGCAGAAACCCATGCCTTATAATATGGAGAGACTCACGATGAATGAAAATAAATTATATAGTATATTGGAAAGTGATAAAGGCTATGAAGAAAAATAAAACGGGAGAGGGGATATGGAGGACGTGGAAGCAGGAGTTGCCATTTTAAGTAGGGTGATACGGGAAGGTCCCACTGGGAAACGGCCAATTGGCACATGGGTGTCAGGGGAAGAGCTGGCAAAAGGACTAACAAGTGCAAAGCTCTTAAGCAAGAGTTCCATGGAGGTCTTCAAGGGGCAGCTAAGAAATGACTGTGGCTGGAGCCCAGGGAAGAAGGGTGAGAAACTGGAAGAAATGCAAAGAGATAATCAAAACCTTTAGGTGTAGGTTGGGCGTTACAGGCCATGACACAAGATCAGACTTTTATATTTAACAAGGTAAAAAACCATTTATTTATTTTGAACCACAGAGTGGCTTGATCATTAAAGATTTAGTGCATTAAAAGAAGATTAAAAAAAAAAACGAGAAGGAGGAGGAAGAAGAGGAAGGATATAAAGCACATAGCATGTCTCCTGGCATACATAGGTGATTTTTAACACGCTATTTTGAAACCTTCTTCACATTCCACAGAATCACAGCAATCTTCCCATCTCTTCCCCATTCCCCCAACACTGTGATTTATGCATGAAAGTTTTGTTGGAAATGTTTATGTTGCCTGAATTAATGTCATGAAACTTAAACAATGGAAATGAAGTTTAAAGTCAAAGCATGTTATTTTCTTAGAGATTCTGATGATTTCTGTGGGTGAGTTCTGCATGGCTGGGTCAAGAAAGTCAGACAATATCTCACCATCTCTCATTCGAGGCCCAAAGATAAGGGTGCTCTTTAACACTTAAAAAACAAAACAAAACAAAACAAAACAAAACAAAAACAGAGAAAGACAAAGACAAGAATAAGGCTGATAGGATACTTTGTCCATTTGGTAAAAAACTTACTTGTTTTGGAATCTTGTGATCTCGTAGGCATTACATCAATTTACATACTAGACCTGTAGTATAGATACCAGACTTAGATTTATATACTAGACTTCTGCTAAGCTGACAAAGATCAAAGGAGATGCCAAGATTCAAGAGAAGCAAGCTCACCAATACCCTTTGCTATGGTCTAAATGTCTGTACTCCCATTCACAAAATTCATATTTTGAACCCTAATCTCCAGTTAAATAATATTAAGAGGTGGAACCTTTGGGAGGTGATGAGGTCATGAGGCCTCCACCTTCATGAATATGAGTAGTGGCCCTAAAAATGAGGTTTGCAGAAACCCTTTTGCCCCTTCTCTCATGAGATGACCCAAAAAGAATCTGCCATCTATAAGAAATGGGTCCTCTCCAGACACTGAAACTGCTGCCACCCTGAACTTGGACTTCCCAGCCTCCAGAACCATGAGAGATGCATATCTGTTCTTCATAAATTACTCAATCTGAAGTATTTTGTTACAGCAGCTAGAACACACTAAGACACTCTCCCTTTACAAGATTTGAAGTTGTTGAGTGACTCCATTAGGGTTGCTAAAAATGGCTCCTCTCTGAGAAAGAAAGGCTTACAACTTCTAAGCTGGCATTTCAAGCCTTGAGTTATCTTTTGACTGTTGGATAAAACAGTATCTGAGAGACCTAAAATGCTTCACTGTTCAAATCTTAACTAGTTTTCCCCCAAACCAGTGTCTCTTAATGCAATCTTTTGCTGAAAGAATGGCTCCTGTCTAGTGTCCAAACCAGAAACCAGGCAATCAGAGATTTCTCACACATAATTGATGATCCAGTGATGTTAATTCTACTTTTCAAATAGTTTTCTTAGCTTCCACATTTCCACTGTCACTGCTGTAGTTCAGAACATACTCTGTTCCAACTCCTCTCCCTGTTTCTTATCATGTCTTCTAATATGTCCACTAACTGATTTATTTGAAGGAAATAAAAATAATTTAACCCTTCCCTACTTAAAATTCTCCCATTTCTCTTCATTGCCTAAATTCCTTGGATCTATAACTAGACTCTGATCTGACTACTGATCATATCAGAGTCTAGGGTACTGAGCATTTCTCTGCCATTACTTCTCAGTATTCTCCCTTTTTGTCTTCTTGTGAAGACCAACCAAAAGGCACCTTATGCTCCTGCCATATTGAGCTTGTCGTTCTCCTAAAATGCACCAAACTGCTTTCAACAGCTTCTTTGCTAATTGCCCTCTCAGCCTGGAGTGCCAACTCAGGGTTATGTGCCTCACAGACCTGTCCCTACAGGGAGTAGTCAACCAACGTTCCAACTCCTGAGTAGTGATGGCTTCTCCTGGGCCACTCCCAGACCACGAATGCAGCAGGAATTTTAAAGCAGACCCCTTCTGGAAACCAGAGGGCTCCTCTGAAGAGAAACATTGGCTCCATCTCTCAACAGCCCTGCTTTCTGAGACTGCACAGTGTCCAGGATGTTTCCACCTGGCTATCCTTCCCTCTTTTTTCCACTGAGGCTTAGACTAGTGGTCTAACAGCTCTCCAAGTTTCTCCTAGATCCTTCCACATTTCTCTCACAGGTGTTTTTCATAATAAAATTCCTGCATGTTTAATCCTGTCTTGGAATCTGCTTCTCAGAAGAACAAGTCACACACTAACACAATGACCATCTGGAAAGGCCTACTTATACAGTTTGACTCTGTGTCTCCACCCAAATCTCACCTTGAATGGTAATCCTCATATTCCCACGTGTCAAGGGTGGGACCAGGTGAAGGTAACTGGATCATGGGAGTGGTTTCCCTCATGCTGTTCTCATGATAATGAGCGAGTCTCACAAGATCTGATGGTTTTATAAGCGTCTGGCATTTCCCCTGACTGTGGTCATTCCATCCTGCTGCCCTGTGAAGAAGGTGTCTGATTCTCCTTTGCCTTCTGCCATGATTGTAAGTTTCCTGAGGCCTCCCCAGCAATGCAGAATTATGAATCAATTAAACCTCTTTCCTTTAAAAATTACCCAGTCTTGGGTATTCCTTCATAGCAGCATGAGAACGGACTAAAACACCTACTTTTCAGCCAACAGATTGCTCCTCTGGAAAATAGCCTATCTCCTCTAGGTAAAACAATATATAATAGCATAATATCATATAGACTATAACTATGTAAAAGAACTGCTAATATTAGATATGTACATTTTCATGTCCCTACTGTATCCCACATGAAATGCCATGATATCTCCTATTATGCTGCATTTGTTTATTAGAGTGATATTGTCTCACATAACGTCTCTGTACCCACAAAACTGAGCAGAGTGGCTGGCCTGCAATCCATAATGGTTCTTTAGTGACCAGGAAAGTACTCAGCACATAGTAGATAATAAATACATGCTGAAAAAGTTAATGTTAATAGAATTAACGAATGAATTAATGTTTACTGAATTCATGGATGAATGAATAGCACACAGGCCTGGAAGACAGGGGTAGATATCAAAGAACCCAGAAAAGCATAAGGGCAAAGAGAAAATATTTTCTTTCCTTGAAGGAAGATGGAAAATGAGTAAATTCTAATTGGTAAGGATCATGAGAAAGATACCAAGTTGTTCTATTAAAATTTCAATTAAATATATAATCATAAATCAAGGCTTTAAAGTTTTGTAACTGTTTTTTGCTTGACTATAGTAGTGGTTACATGGTTGTTAGTTTTCATACAAGAGAAGATGTATGAGTGTGGTCTGGATGATCAAGAAAGGTAGATGATTTGTGTGGCAGAACATTCAACCATACGTCTGAGTGAGGCAGATCTGAATTTGCAGAACAAACTCCTAAAAGAAAATCACTACTCTCACTTTAAACATTGCTACAGTAAACCTCTGCTTTCAAGACCAATGTATTTTTCAAGAAACAAGATAGGTTCTCTGCTTACCTAATACTAGTCTCTCTCTTAGGTAGATGCTACATTTTAAGAAATGTGATTCAATCCATGATACATTTGCATTTGTAGTTTCTCATTTTCAGAAATGAAAGTCGTGTCATAATAAAGTTTTAAAACTTAGATTCAAATCCCAGTCATTCCCCTTGCTGTGTGACCTTGAATAAGACACCTAAGTTCCCAGAGCACTCATTTGTTAGCAAAGGAGAATAGTACTAAAACTTCCCATACAGTGTGTGTGAGGATTGAACGAGATCACAAATGTGCATGCCTCAAGAACTGTGTCTGACACACAATTGCTGCTCAACAAATGCCGGCTGAATCAGCAGCCAGGGCCGGAATGGCATCACAAGCCTTTTAAGTTTTAAATGTCTGAGACGAATTTACAACATGGTATTTCTCCAGAATTAAGATCCACTTGGAGAGATTTCTCATAATGGCCCTCTCTTCTCTTGCTGAACCCACTTACTCTTTATGTACTATTCCTAAACTCCAGTTCTGATCAGAGTTCTCTTTTGCAGCTTTTGAGAAATGTCCCCAATGTATTTCTTACTCTTCAGGTCATCTTGCCACCATTCAAGCTGCTATCGCTGCTTCTCACAGGGCTTAGTCCACCTTCAGGTCTCACGGTCTAGCCCTCCCCAAACACAGGCAGTCATAAAGCTGTGTTCTAAGCACCTAATTCTGCATCTTTTCCCTAGTTGGTCCCCTTCTCTTATTCCTACTATCCAAGTCTTTATGTCTTCTTCCTCTTTCTCATCCCAAAATCTGTCTACTGGAAAGAACCGGATAACCCATTTGGGTTAAGGAGACTTCAATAGATTGAACTAATATTTACTGAACTCCTACTTGTGCCAGGCATTGTGTTCTGTTTTGCCAGAGATGTTACATTTTAAAGGAGACAGTAAATGAAAACACATATATAAACGTAAGCCAAACTCGACTGGGAGAATTGAGCAAGCAGGCAGAATGAGTCCCAAGGAGACCCTTGGAGAAGATAAGTGGAGAAGGATGAGTTTCCTATGTTAAGTGTGTCATCAGCACAGGCAGCCACACACTCTGCAGATGACCAAAAGGCCACATGGGGCCTCTTTAACGGACTATAGTGCAATGTGGTAGTGTTAAAAATACATCCAGATTCGTTCACACTCCTCGTTTCAAGAAAAGGAGCCTAGTCTCCACCCCACCTCCCTTCACTGTGGCAGAACTTAGCTTGCCTCTAACAAATAGAAAAAAATGTAGTAGCTATTTATGCCTAGTGTTCCATTATTGGAACGCTAACCATGTGGGAGTAATTTATATCCTGCTCAAGGTCATCACCAAGGTCTGATTGCAAAAATTCAAAAAATCGTAACCTCCGGCATAAATGGGTTAATGGTATGTGACTTCAAAGGTTTAGTCATAAAGTGAACTGTACACTCCTCGTTCTTTCTCTGGACTGGCCACCCTGGAAAACATTAAGCTTCCATCCCTGGAGGAGAGAGCCATGGAACAAAGGCCTCCTGCTCACAGCAGTGTGAGTGCAGCACCTTGGAAACAAATCCAGTAGCCCCACTCAAGCCTTCAGATGACTGCAGCCCCAGACTACATTCTGATATCATTCCTGATTCACAGAAACTATGAGTCAATAAATGTTTGTTTTTAAGCTACCTAGTTTTAGGGTAATTTCTTACACAGCCCTGGAGAGCTAATATGAAATTTGAACATTCTGATGTTTTCAAATTCATTAAAAGTAAAGGGTGGCATATTGCATTTCAAGTTAGCTTCTGAGTTTCTTGTGCCATCAGCTTTGAGACCAAAAACTGCCAAAAAAAATTCAAAGCCATGGTTGACTGTCATCCCAGAATAAGCATGTCTATCTGGGCAACATGTGGCTGTGAAGACCAAAATAGTCTCACCTGGCATTCAGACACAATTTCATGCCTTATGTCATTTGATCCTTACAACAATTCCCCTGGAGAAATAGGAAAAATTACTATTCTTCACTGTATCAATGATGCTGTGATTGTCTAAGGTTGCATAGATAACAAATGATATGGATGGCATGAGAATTCAGAATTCCTGAATTTCAAACCAACATGATTCCATCTCTATTATACTCTCTAGATCAATCTCTTCCAAAACCAAAGACTGTTAGATGATAGGGAGAGGAAAGAAGGAAATTTACTAATTATTCGTTCTGTGCCAAGAAGCACTCCAGTTACTTTACATTTACTTCATTTAATCATCACATCCAGTGATACAGCTCATGATAGCATCACTTTTCAGATGAGGACTCTCAAGGGTGAAAGAAATTTACAAGAGCATTTTCAGTGGCCACTCATGCCACTTCAGGGTACAGGTATTATACATATACATGTCATGTCATGTCATATCACATCATCATATCAAAGTCACCACATTCTGGTCTTAGAATTTCTGTCCCCTTTTCGTTTTTGCAGCTCTAAGCTGACATGGTATAAGGTGGGATTATTCCTAAGTACTTTTCTGGGGGTCACTTAAAGGCTTTTTGTGTTTGGGTAAAAGGCAAGGATAGAACGAGTTTCAAATACAACCTCAATCAAACCACCACCTTCCAGATTACGAACTTTTCCTTCCGTTTTTGATAACTACAAACCAACCATTGTTTTTTAAGACAAACAAAAATTAAAGACGGTAATCTAGGTGCCGAGAATACACTGATGAAAAAAACTAGACATAAACTTCTGTCCTCACCGAATTTGCCTGAAAATGTTGAACAATTATAAATATATGGAACTCAAGCAAAAATCTTTGGGGAAAAATGTCATTCTGTCTCATACTACTTTCTCATTCATCCCAGTTGGGTCATCAATAGTATTTTTACCTATGAATAAAATATTTAAAATATCTGTATTGTTCTTTCATCAACTACTTCTCAAATATGTCTTTTTCATTTTTAAATGTAATTATGTATAGTATTTTACATATTAATGAGTATGTGATATATTGTTACATACATAGAATCTGTAAAGATCAAGCCAGCATATTCTATCACCTTGAGTATTTATCATTTCTATGTGTTGGTAATATTTAAAGTCCTCTATTCTAGCTACTTTGAAACAAACAATACATTGTTGCTGACTATAGTTACTTTACTCTTATCAGACACCAAAACTTACTTCTTCTATCTAACTGTATTTTGTGCCCATTAACCAACTTCTCTTAATTCTACCTCCTTACCTATACCCACACCCACACATCCTTCCCAACCTCTGGTATCTATCATTCTACTCTCTACCTCCATGAGATCAACTTTATTACTTCCTACATATGAGTGAGAACATGTGATGCTTGCCTTTCTATGCCTGGTTTATTTCACTTAATATAATGAGTTCCATCAATGTTGCTGCAAATGACATGATTTCATTCTTTTTTATGCCCAAATAATATTCCATTGTGCATATACTATATTTTCTTTATACATTCATCCATTGCTGGACACAGGTTAATTCTGTCTCTTTGCTATTATAAACAGTGCTGCAATAAACATGTGAGTGTAGGTATCCCTTGTATATACTGATGTATTTTCCTTTGGATGAACACTCAGTAGTGAGATTGCTGGATCATATGGTAGTTCTGTATTTAGTTTTTTAATACTTCTTAATCACAATCTGAGATATCCTCCAGAGTCTTCAAGATTAACAACCACCATCACAAAAATAGCAGGTAACATTTAGTAAAGGTTTGCTCAGGCATAGATAATGAAGGATATGGATGTCACTAAACCTTATCACACATCTGAGGACAAGGTTTGCTCAAGCAAACCTTTACTTAACCTTGTCCTCAGGTGTGTGATAATGGTCCTTAATTCTCATAGTCCCATGAAGCAGGAAGTAGTATTCCCATTTTGTAGATAAAGAAACTGAAACTCCAAGAGGATAAGCTACTTTCCCAATGTCACGTAGCTAATGAGTTATAGTGGCAACACATGACTGTAATGTCAGAATCCATGTTCTTCACTGCAAGGTATACCGTCTCTTTCACAGTCCCTACTTTTTCACTCGTGACTGATTGTTCCTTCATCACTGATGAATTCCATCATTTACAGCATGAATTTCCCCAGCCTCCTTCACTCAATGAATAATATACTATGGTCTCTTCCATTCTTTCCCCAAGTCTCAGAGTGGGTCCCTCCTCCTACTCACAGTCAGAATTCTCCCATTCTATTCAACGTTGAACACACTGCAATCTGTTTTCTCTCCCAACCACTCAACCAACTGCCTTTGCCAAGGTCATCAAAACAGCCCACTTCCAGACTATGCAGATAATATTTGGACTTTATCTTACCATATTTCTCCCTTGCATTTGACACTGCCAATGGTCCCTAACCTTAAAAGTCTCCCCTACATTCTGAGATATGTCACATGGTTCTCCTACCTCTATAACAATTCCTTTTTCATCTCTTTCCTCCTACACTTGCATTTTTCTGTTTTTAAGGGTTTATCCTTGCTTGCCTCTCTCCTTACCCTATATCCTTTTTTCTACCTAGCACCCATGCTAATAGTTTTAACCACCACCTAGATGACAATACTCAAATCTTATATTTCCACCCTTAACTTATTGTGTGCCTCCTCATGTTCTCACTCTTGTATGGGAGCTATGGCACTTTAAATGAACATTATTATATTCTTTTTATGGCTGAAGAGTATTCTATTGTGTATACCATATATTAATTGGTCTATGGACCAATTCTACCTCCTCACCTAAACCCACAGTCCACAGTGGAACTCTTGTTCTATTTTTTATTTAAAAAGTTCTTAAGGATCCATAGACTTCTCAAACTTACCATGCATAAAATTCAGCTCATGATTTTTCTCATTCTCTCAAACTAGCATTTCCTCCTTTATTTGAGTGATGCTTCCATCATCTTTCCAATTTTTCAATATGAAATCTGGTGTTGTTTCATACAACTTTCACTCATCCCTCTCTCCAAATTAACAGTGTTGTTAATGTCTTAGATAAGTCCCTCGTCCCTTTCTCCACCCAGTCCTACAACCACTCTCCCGGATAAGAAGCACATCACACCGTGCCTGAACTAGCTAAATAATCTCTTAATTGTTATTTCTGTTCCTAGACTTTTCCTTCTTAAACCAACTTCCCATCTGCTGAATTAAAATCACTTCCACGTGACTCCGCCACCTGTAGAATACTTTAATTGATACAAAATATTTTACATATCTATGGGTACATGTGAGTATTTCGTTAGATGTGTAAAATGTGTAATGATCAGATCAGAGTTCTTGGGATCACCTTGAGTTTTTACCATGTCTATGTGTTAGGACTACTTAAGTTCTTTCCTTTAGCTGATCTGAAATACCCAATACATTGTTGCTAACCATAGTCACTCACCTTTGCTAATGAATATTGGGGCTTATTTGTTCTATCTAACTGAATATTAGCACCCACTTAGCCAACTCTCTTTAACCCCCACTCCCACCTACAAACTTTTCATAGACACTGATATCTATCATGCTGCTCTCTACCTCCATGAGATCAATTTCCTTTAGCTCTTACACATGAGTGAGAACATGAGACATCAGTCTTTCTGTGTCTGGCTTATCTCACTTAACATAATGACCTCCAGTTTCACCCAAAGAAAAAGAAATGTATATATCAAAGGGATACCTGCATTCTCATGTTTATTGCAACATTATATGCAATAGCAATGATATGGAATCAACCTAAATGTCCATTGACCAATGAATATATGGTAGAGATACACAATAGAATACTCTTCAACCATAAAAAGAATAGAATAATGTTAATTTAAAATGCCATTTAGGACTCTCCACTCTAGCTCCTACCTCCTGCTAATGTCTCAGGCTTATTTCCTTCCTCCTTGCATTCCAGGGTTTTTTTCTGGTACTATTTTAAAGATTTGTAGTTCCCTGAAGACATCATGCAAGTATCCCTCCTAAAGATATAAATCGGCCTTTACTTATGGTCCTGAACCAACCCATTTACTCTTCCTGCACATCTGTTCATTCTTCAACAACCCAAGTCAAGTACCAGTTCTTCGAGGAGGTGTCCTCACATGTGAGGTTGCTGGCCCCTCTTTGATACTCCCAAGCACTCTCTGCTCTCTCTTAACGTGGCATTTTCTACCTTATGGTAACATCCCCTCTCTCTGGCCTTCTCTAATATTACTGTGCAGTGCCTGCCTTCTCTGTGGTGCTCCCTTCGAAACCCTGGAGAGGCAGCAGTGAACAAGACCCAGAAAAGCCATGCACCTCTGCAGCTTTTACTCTGTAAAGGAAGAGATAAATAGATAATAGATGGATAGATGAATGGATGGGTGGATAGATGGATAGATAGATTGATTGATTGATATAATAAAGAGATGGGAATATCATGGGGGTTATCTGCTAGGTAGAGATAAAATAGGATGATGTCACAGAGAACACTGTGGTGAAGTTTGAGCTGAGCTTTGGTTGACAAGAAGAAGCTAGTCTTGTGATGACTGGGGGGCAACGCACATCAGAAAGCAATTCCACCTAGAGCAGGAAATGCCAGTTAGGCAGGAAAAAGTTTGGCTACTTGAAGAACAGAAAGAAGGCGGGCCATGCTGCATGGGTGTGGTAGGTAGGGGAGATTTGCCTAAGTCAAGGCAGGTTGATATTGGATCACACAGAGATCTGGGAGCAGCGTGAACAGTAGGAACCCTCTTCTGAGTACCACGGAAAGGTGTCAGTGGATCACCAGCAGAGTGGACTATGATCTGGATGATATTTTCCAACGTTCATTCTGGCTGCTGTGAAAAAACGGCACATAGAAAGGCAAATGTGTCCCCAGGGAGCTAGTGAGGAAACTGTCATGGGCAGTCCATCAAAGAGAGAGACTGGAGACTTGGACGAGGGACTAGCAGAGGAAAGGGAGAAAAGGAGGCAGGTTTGAGGTGGGTGGAGGCGGAGTCACAGAATTGGCTTATGGACAGATGTGTAAACAGAGGGGAAGGAAGGAACTGTCATTATCTTCAAGAGTTCTGCCTTCAGAAACTGGAAAAAAAATAGCACTACTTAGAAATATGGGGAGATTGGGGGAGAAGGAGGTAGAAGGTCATTGGCTGACATTAAGTATTCTCTTTTTGACCATGTGGAGTTTGAGATGCCTGTTGCACATCTAAATGACAGTCTGGAGTCCCAGGTGAGAAATAAAAACAAAAACCCAAGGCTCCTAACTGACTGACTGGGCCTCACCTTTCTTGGCCAAGGGGACCCCAGAGATCCCAGCCACGGCAGGATGAGAGGAAAGACATGCCTCATTATGCTCACTCCTTTTTGTGGTTAAGACACAACAGCTGACCACCATTAATGTTAAAATAGAGACCATAAGACTGAAGGAACAGACTCTTTGTGGCAAAAAGTTACCAAATCATAAACAGGACCTAAGGCCATGCCAGACAAGGGTTAAGTCCCGAACCCCTGCACTTAAAGAATAACGATGTCGTAACTGCCACGGGTTTGTCTTTTTCTCCAGCAGCTAACAAGCACTGGCCTTAAAACAAGCAGTGTTTAAACAATTGCAGCTCGCCCACCGCCAGACACTGACTAACTGAGCCCTCCTGTTCTACAACCATAACTAGAACTTTGATTGCACAATACACTGACTTATGTAACTTTCTCCTGATAAAAAACCACTGACTATGAACTGATTCTGGCTGGTTTTACAGAGGCTGTGCACCAAGTGTCTTCATGTCTCTGCTTCACCTCTTGACATAGAGGACCTAATTATAATACCCTTAAATGTTAAGTCTCCACCTCAAAGTGAACATGGGACACATGTAACATGCATGTTTGTTCAGTATGCATGCATCATACGGAACCCCTTCATGAATATTCATACCTCCTCCTAACATAACCTAAACCCTTCATGAATGTTCATACCTCCTCCTATAACCTGTTAAATATATGTACTTGCCCAACCCATTTAGGACAAATTCTTGTTCCTCCCTCCCCTCCTGTGAAGTGCCTGCTTTTTGACCTCTGCTAGGGGCAATGCATCCCAGCCTGTCAGAATGGCCATTTTGTAGGCTGTAACCCTTTGTAAAAAATAAAGTCTCCCTTCTAAATTTATAAATAATTTTTCAGTTGACACAGGGGATAGGGCAGAGTTATGGATACAGAACTGAAGGCACACACACACACACACGTAAATACAACCACACAAACACAAAAACACACAAACATACATCCGAATATGCATAATCACATAGGCACAAAAATGCACACAAGCACCTAAGTACATACAAATACAAACACACAAACACACACCTGTGTGAAATTAGATCTTTTCCTGAGTATGTTAATAGAAAAGAATAGACCCAGAAATAATCCCTATGGCCCCTTTGTGATCAAACTTATGTGACAATCTTCCTCAGGCAGAAATCACAGAGGAGATACAGAGACTGGGCAAAGACTCCATATTGGGTGTAATTTTTATGCATTTTTGCTCCCTGAGGTCTGTCCCACTCTCCCACTAACTCTTGTCCTCATGCCCATTTGTCCATGGCTTCCTGTCACTGTCAGTACCTGCGCCTTTAATACATTTCTAGCTTCAGCTAGTCACACAGTGCCAAGCGATCTACTTTGGAATTATCTTCCATAATCTTGTCAAAGTTTAAATATATATATAGAAAGTGAAATAGACAATTTCACCAAGGGAAACTGTACAGTTTATTCTAACTCATTGTCATGAACAAATTATGTAAATAATAATACTTCCAATCACAGACAGTCCATTTTCCATGAAAGCTCCATAGTAAATTCCTATGCTACAGTACCAGCAGAAATATATTTTTTCCTTTTATTCATCAATGCTTATTTTGGGAAAACAAATAATCATATCCTTTCCCTCAAAATAATCTCAGAATGCAGATGAAGCTATGCATTCTCCAGGTGATATTTGAATTCTTTAGCAAGTTGGGTACAAGTTCGTCCTACATGGATATTAAGCATTTACCGTGAAAGTTGTGAGATTTAACATGGAGTCACTTGTGTCAAACTCCGGCAAAATCGAGCCAGGGAAGATCGTGGTGGGAGGGTTGTCATGATACGTTCTGCCTGATAACATGAATGATCACAAGGACAGCTAGCCACTTATGCAAAAACATTTGCCTGACACACTGTTTCACAAACTAAATCCAAAGATATAGCTGCTATGACTTTGAGATCAGAAGTTTTACCTAGCAATGCCACCACTGTCACTCAGCAGAGTTTGCCTGCTCCCGAAAGACATCACCCACCAATGAAATTTCGAAACGACCTGTTATAACCTTCTCTTTCCCCAATAAAACCTTAACCTTTCATCTGTTCCCTGGACATACAAGAGGCCATCCTGGTCTCTATATATGTCTCTCATTATAATCCTACTTCCTGTATATTAGTCCAAAAAAAAAAAACCCTTTTACTTAGAGATTTACCTCTCCATATTTTCTTTTTATATATATATATATACACGTATATATATATATACGTATATATATATACGTATATATATATATATACGTATATATATATATTAATTGCACTTTATGTTCTGGGGTACATGTGAAGAACATGCAGAATTGTTGCATAGGTACATACATGGCAATGCGGTTTGCTACCTCCATCCCCATCACCTATATCTGGCATTTCTGCCCGTGTTATCCCTCCCCCAACTCCCTACCCCCGCTGTTCCTCCCCTAGTCCCCCACAACAGACCCCAGTGTGTGATGCTCCCCTCCCTGTGTCCATGTATTCTCATTGTTCAACACCCACCTATGAGTGAGAACATGCAGTGTTTGATTTTCTGTTCTTGTGTCAGTTTGCTGAGAATGATGGTTTCCAGGTTCATCCATGTCCCTACAAAGGACACGAACTCATCGTTTTTTGTGGCTGAATAGAATTCCATGGTGCATATGTGCCACATATTCCTTGTCCAGTCTATCATCGATGGGCATTTGGGTTGGTTCCAGGTCTTTGCTATTGTAAACAGTGCCACAACGAACATATGTTTGCATGTGTTTTTGTAATAGAATGATTTATAATCCTTTGGATTGCTGGGTCAAATGGAATTTCTATTTCTAGGTCATTGAGGAATCACCACACTGTCTTCCACAATGGTTGAACTAATTTACAATCCGATCAACAGTGTAAAAGTGTTCCTATTTCTCCACATTCTCTCCAGCATCTGTTGTCTCCTGATTTTTTAATGATCATCATTCTAACTGGCCTGAGATGGTATCTCAATGTAGTTTTGATTTGCATTTCTCTAATGACCAGCAATGATGAGCATTTTTTCATATGTTTGATGGCCTCATATATGCCTTGTTTTGAAAAGTGTCTGTTCATATCCTTTGCCCACTTTTGAATGGGTTTGTTTTTTCTTGTAAATCTGTTTTAGTTCTTTGTAGATTCTGGATATTAGCCCTTTGCCAATGGGTAGATTGCAAAAATTTTTCCCCATTCTGTTGGTTGCCAGTTCACTCTAATGATTGTTTCTTTTTCTGTGCAGAAGCTCTGGAGTTTAATTAGGTCCCATTTGTCTATTTTGGCTTTTGCTGGCAATGCTTGTGCTGTTTTAGTCATGAAGTCCTTGCCTGTGCCTATGTCCTGAATGGTTTTGCCTAGGTTTTCTTCTAGGGTTTTTATGGTGTTAGGTCTTATATTTAAGCCTTTAATCCATCTGGAGTTAATTTTAGCATAAGGTGTCAGGAAATGGTCCAGCTTCTGCTTTCTGTACATGGGTAGCCAGTTCTCCCAACACCATTTATTAAACAGGAAATCATTTCCCCATTGCTTGTTTTTGTCAAGTTTGTCAAAGATTAGATGGTTGTAGATGTGTGGCATTGCCTCCAAGGCCTCTGTTCTTTTCCATTGGTCTATATCTCTGTTTTGGTACCAGTACCATGCTGTTTTGATTGATGTAACCTTATAGTATAGTTTGAAGTCACATAGCATGTTGTCTCCAGCTTTGTCCTTTTTGCTTAGATCTGACTTGGCTATGCGGGCTCTCTTTTGGTTCCATATGAAGTTTAAGGTGGTTCTTTCCAGTTCTGTGAACAGGGTCATAGGTAGCTTGAGGGGGATAGCATTGAGTCTATAAATTACTTTGGGCAGTATGGCCATTTTCACTATATTGATTCTTCCTAACCATGAACATGGACTGTTTCTCCATCTATTTTGTCCTCTCTTATGTTGTTGAGCAGTGGTTTGCAGTTCTCCTTGAAGGGGTCCTTTACATCCTTTGTTAGTTGTATTTCTAGGTATATTATTCTCTTTGTAGCAATTGTGAATGGCAGTTCTTGCTTGGTTTGGCTCTCTGTTAGTCTGTTATTGGTCTATACAAATGCTCGTGATTTCTGCACATTGATTTTGTATCCTGAGACTTTGCTGAAGTTGGTTATCAGTTTCAGGAGATTTTTGGCTGAGATGATGGGGTCTTCTAAATATACAATCATGTCATCTGCAAATAGAGACAATTTGACTTCCTCTTTTCCTAATTGAATACCCTTTATTTCTTTTTCTTGCCTGATTGCTCTGGCTAGAACTTCCAATACTATACTGAATAGGAGTGATGAGAGAGGGCATCCTTGTCTAGTGCCAGATTTCAAAGGGAAAGCTTCCAGTTTTTGCCCATTCAGTATGATATTGGCTGTAGATTTGTCATAAATAGCTTTTATTATTTTGAGATACATTCCGTTGATACCTTGTTTATGGAGAGTTTTTAGCATAAAGGGCTGTTGAATTTTGTCAAAGGCCTTCTCTGCATCTATTGAGATAATCGTGGTTTTTGTCTTTTGTTCTGTTTATGTGGTGGATTATGTTTATAGACTTGCATATGTTGAACCAGCCTGGCATCCCCAGGATGAATCCTACTTGATTATGGTGGATAAGCTTTTTGATGTGCTGTTGCCATCGGTTTGCCAGTATTTTATTGAAGATTTTTGCATCTATGTTAATCATGGATATTGGCCTGAAGTTTTCTTTTCTTGTTGAGTTTCTGCCAGGTTTTGGTATCAGGATGATGCTGGTCTCATAAAATGATTTGGGAAGGATTCCCTCCTTTTGTATTGTTTGGAATAGTTTCTGAAGGTATGGTACCAGCTCCTCTTTGTATGTCTGGTAGAATTCGGCTGTGAACCTATCGGGACCTGGGCTTTTTTGGTTGCTAGGCTATTAGTTGCTGCCTCAACTTCAACCCTTGTTATTGGTCTATTCAGAGTTTTGACTTCTTCCTGGTTTAAGCATGGGAGGGGGCAAGTGTCCACTAATTTATCCATTTCTTCCAGGTTTACTGGTGTATGTACATAGAGTTGTTTGTAGTAATCTCTGATTGTTTGTATTTCTGTGGAATCAGTGGTGATATCCTCTTTATCATTTTTATTGCATCTATTTGATTCTTCTCTCTTTTCTTTTTTGTTAATCTGGCTAGTGGTCTGCCTATTTTGTTGATCTTTTCAAACACCAGCTCCTGGATTTATTAATTTTTGAAGGGTTTTTTTGTGTCTCTGTCTCCTGTTCTGCTCTGATCTTAGTTATTTCTTGTCTTCTGCTAGCTTTTGAGTTTTTTTGATCTTGCTCCTCTAGCTCTTTCAATTTTCATGACAGGGTGTCAATTTTAGGTCTTTCCTTTCTTCTCATGTGGGCATTTATTGCTATAAATTTTCCTCTAGACAGTACTTTAAATGTGTCCCAGAGATTCTGGTTATGTTGTGTCTTCGTTCTCACTGGTTTTGAAGAACATGTTTATTTTTGCCTTCATTTCATTGCTTATCCCATCAACATTCAAGAGCTAGTTGTTCAGTTTCCATGAAGTTGTGTGGTTTGTGTGGGAGTCTAAGTCTCTTTGTAGGTCATTAAGAACTTGCTTTATGTATCTGGGTGCTCCTGTATTGGGTACATATATATTTAGGATTTTTAGCTCTTCTTGTTGCATTGATCCTTTTCCCATTATGTAATGCCCTTCTTTGTCTCTTTTGATCTTTGTTGTTTAAAGTCCATTTTATCAGAGATTAGGATTACAACTCCTGCTTTTTTTTGCTTTCCATTTGCTTGGTTAATCTTCCTCCATCCCTTTGTTTTGAGCCTATGTGTATCCTTGCATGTGAGATGGGTTTCCTGGATACAGCACACCAATGAGTTTTGACTTTTTATCCAATTTGCCAGTCTGTGTGTTTTGATTGGGGCATTTAGCCCATTTACATTTAAGGTTAATATTGTTATGTGTGAATTTGATCCTGCTATTTTGATGCTAGCTGGTTGTTTTGCCCGTTAGGTGATGCAGTTTTTTCATTGTGTCGATGCTCTTTACCATTTGGTACATTTTTGGAGTGGATGGTACTGGTTGTTCGTTTCTATGTTTTGTGCTTCTTTCAGGAGCTCTTGTAATGCATGCCTGATGGTGAGGGGATCTCTCAGTAATTGCTTGTTTGTAAAGGATTTTATTTCTCCTTCGCTTATGAAGTTTAGTTTGGCTGGATATGAAATTCTAGGTTAAAAGTTCTTTTCTTTAAGGATGTTGAATGTTGGCCCCCACTCTCTTCTGACTTGTAGGGTTTCTGCTGAGAGATCTGCTGTGAGTCTGATGGGCTTCCCTTTGTGGGTAACCTGACCTTTCTCTCTGGCTGCCCTTAGCATTTTTTCCTTCATTTAAACCCTGGTGAGTCTGATGATTATGTGCCTTTTGGTTGCTCTTCTTGAGGAATATCTTTGGGTGTTCTCTGTATTTCCTGGACTTGAATGTTGGTCTGTCTTGCTAGGTTGTGGAAGTTCTCCTGGATAATATCCTGAAGAGTATTTTCCAGCTTGGATTCATTCTCTCTGTCACATTCAGGTACACCTATCAAACATAGATTAGGTGTTTTCACATAATCCCATATTTCTTGGAGGCTTTTTTCTTTTATTTTCATTCTTTTTGCTCTTCTTTTCATTCTTTTTTCTCTAATCTTGCCTTCTCATTTTATTCCATTGAGTTGATCTTCAATCTCTGATAACCTTTCTTCTGCTTGGTTAATTCAGCTGTTGAAGCTTGTGTATGCTTCGCGAAGTTCTCATGTTGTGTTTTTCAGCTCCATCAATTCATTTATATTCTTCTCTAGGCTATTTATTCTCATTAGCATTTTGTCAAACCTTTTTTCAAGGTTCTTAGTTTCCTTGCATTGGGTTAGAATATGTTCTTTTAGCTCAGAGAAGTTGGTTACTAGCCACTTTTTGAAGCTTGTTTCTGTCAATTCATCACACTCATTCTCCATCCAGACTTGTTCTCTTGCTGGTGAGGAGGAGTTGTGATCCCTTGGAGGAGGAGAGGCACTCTGGTTTTGGGTGTTTTCATCCTTTTTGTGCTGGTTTCTTCCCATCTTTGTGGATTTATCTACCTGTGGTCTTTGTAGTTGGCAACCTTCAGATCAGGTCTCTTAGTGGACACTCTTTTTGTTGATGATGAAGTTATTTCTTTCTGTTTCTTAGTTTTCCTTCTAACAGTCAGGCCCCTCTGCTGTAAGCCTGCTGGAGGTCCACTCCAGACCCTGCTTGGCTGAAGATTACCTGCGGCAGCTACAGAACAGTAAGGGTTGATGCCAGTTTCTTCTTCTGTTATCTTTTTCCCAGAAGGATATCACCAGATGTCAGCCTGAGCTCTCCTTTATGAGGTGTCTCTTTGAATATATGGGGGTCAGAGAGCTGCTTGAGGAGACAGCCTGATCCTTATAGGAGCTCAAGTGCTGAGCTGGGAGCTCCATTGTTCCATACAGAGCTGCTGGGCAGGTACGTTTAAGTCTGCTGCAGCGGAACTCATAACCACCTTTTTTTCCTGGGTGCTCTGTCCTGGGAAGGTGGGGCTTTATTTATAAGTTCCTGACATGCTTCTACCTTTTCATAGAGATGCCTTGCCCACCAAGATGGTAGCCTAGTCACAGTCTGCCAGCAGAGGTGTTGCTGAGCTGCCTTAGTCTCTGCCCACTGCTGTGTGAACTTCCTTGCAGTTTTGTTTATAGAGGTATAGTTAGAACTGCCTCAGTAATGGTGGTCTGCCTCAGTAATGGCAAACTGTCTCTGTAATGGTGGACTGCCTCTGTAATGGCAGACTGCCTTGGTAATGATGGATGCCCTTCCCCCACACAGAGGTAGACCATTCTGGGTCCAGCTGTGCTCGCTGTGAAACTCTCAATCCAGAGCATTTCAGAATGCTGGTCTTTGTGGGGATGGGAACCCGCCAAGCCAGATCACCTGGCTCCCTGTTTCAGCCCCCTTTTTTTCAGTTGAATGGGTGACTCTATCTCCCAGGCATTCCAGGCACCAGTTAAAACAGCACCCAGAAATGTGTGAGTTTGTGTGCAGAGACCCAGTGTGCTGGCTGAAACAGCCATGCTGAAGACTTGTGGCGCTCTTCCACCGAGGAATCTCCTGGTTTGTGGGTAGTAAAAATTCATTTGGAAATGCGGTGATCACCCACCCTCTGCATTCTCACTGGAACTGCACTCCAGAGCTGTTCCTATCTGGCCATCTTGGATTGTCTCCTACCACTCTATATTTTCTATATTGGCACTACACATGTGACTCTAGAATATTTTCATTAAAACCATACAATTCTGTTTAAAGAAAAGATGATCTTTCATTTATGAGTTTTTATGTGTACCTGAAGCAAAGAGATTCAGAATGTCATTTGTTAATCAAATAAGCTCATTTTTCTGAGAAAAATGAAAACATCTTGAGTTACTATATCTTTGATTTGTTTGCTGATTTTTTTTTTTCCCAAAGAGGGGCAAAAAGTCTCAGCATTTAATGCTGTGGTCTTTCATTTGGCATTTAAACTATCCTGCTGTGTAGTGTTAGTTAGCAGCTTTAGAGGGAATGTGGCGGTTTTACAGTGTGCTAACACGGCCAACCTGCACAGCATTTCTTAGAATTCCCTTCACTATCTGTTTCTGGTTTTCATTCTCAGAAGGTCAGTGCTCACAGCTTCCATGTGTAGGGACCAGGTTCTCCTGCAGAACTGCCACTTTGTTGAGGTTGAAGGTGGCGAGAACTAACTCGGGTTTCAGTCTGTCCTTAGAGGTCCCAGCTGGTGCTCAGGGTCTAAGTAGTGCTTTCTCTTCCTCACCCAAAATCTCTCCTCCAACAGGCTTGTCTTCCAGACCTCAAACACCAGCATCAGATAAAAGCATTGGAGAAGCTGCTGAATCAGCTCCCACAATGGCTTAATGGAAGCTTGTCAAACCCCCTGCCTGCTGGCTGCATGCGGCTCAGGATGACTTTGAATGTGCCTCAACATTCATACATTTTCTCAAAACATTGTGAGAGTCTTTCTGCAATTTTTTTTTCAGCCCATCAGCTATTGTTAGTGTTTGTGTATTTTATGTGTGGCCCAAGACAATTTTTCTTCTTCCAGTATGGCCCAGGGAAGCTAAAAGATTGGACGCCCCTGGTAAAGTCTAATCCCTGTTATAAATCCATGTGTGAGTGTGTGTCTGTGTGCAAGGGAGAAAAAGAGAGGGAGAGACAGACACATACCTCCTAGTGGTTTTGCTCCTCTGACTGAAGTCAGGCAGGTGCAATGTTCAGGACGTGGTTCTTTCTCTCTGCTCCTTTCTCTACTTGAGACGATCTCCCTAGCTTTAACTTGCAGCCATTTAGCTGACTCCAAAATGTCCATTCAAAGGCTGACTCAAGTCTTCATATCAGGTCAGCTTTCCAAGAATCTGTGGGACATTCCTGCTCAGGTAAAGCACCATTCCTTCAAAAGTACTGTGTCTAAAACTTAACTCCCTGCACCCCCTGCAGACTCTGTCGGAATTTCTTCCAGCTACCAAGCTGGAGAAATGTAGGCACCTTAGACCATCCTCTCAGAAATCCCATAAGCAATGATTATCGATGGTTCCTCAGAGTTATAGGGATCAGTAGGGGCCAGGGAGGAAGTTCACTGGGTGGCACTTTTGACCTAACATGTCCAATTCCAAGAAAAGACTGCTTTTATGAAATTCTACCTGCTATTTATTTTAAAAGAGGTTTCTCCTGCTTAATTTGAGTTCTCATTCAAATCCCTTCCCCTTTACATATTAAACAGATAAACATCTCCCTCTTCCTCCTGGTTGCTGTCATCAGTGTGGCTGCTGGGCACTCTCCCTCATATAGGTGCACATGGATAAGGAACTCCCCTTCTTTCTTTCTACCCCAGCCATTGTGGTCATCATGGTCTAGAAACTTCTACAAAACTCCCCATGCAAACAATGACAACCCCTCTTGATTGACAAGCCCTCTGTCAATCTTCCTACTTGACTCTTTCTGGCAAGTAGGAAGATTCTGGTATTTGCCATTTACAGGTCTCGCTGTGCAATTATCCCTGCCTGCAAAGTAGACAAAAGTGAATCTGCTTGTTCTATACCCTCCTTCTCAAAATGTTTTTTCTCCCTTGATTTCTGAAGCACTAATCTGTCCTGTTCTCCTACTTAGAAAAGAAACATAAAATGTGTCATTTTGAGAAAAAGTGTCGGCTTCTCTTCATCACCATGTGTGTACATGTAAGCATGTGTGTGTGCATGTAAACATATGTGTGTTTATTCCTCAAGTTCCTCTTACTCTACACACTCACCTTGAATGACCTCATCTACTTCCATGTCAGACACTTCAACCAGCTCCTGTGGCCTTATGTGGTTCTGAATCTGTATCTTCAGCCCTCATTTATTTCTTAAACTCCAGATCCATAAACCTCAATGCCCACTGGCATCTTCATCTGAATGTTCCTAGGCCCCTCAAACTCAGTCCGCCTCAAACTGAATTCATTCTCATTCCCAGCCCAGGTTCATCTCATCCCGGCAGCCTTCTCTCATTACTCATGTCTGCACCATCTCTCCTTTCTCTCAAGTCCTTACATGTTATATAAAGTCAGTCTCAAATATATTAGCATTTGAACGTTCTTTAATTATTTTCATCTATTCATTTGGTCTCTTCAGTTAAGCAATAGGTTTACTGCAGGCAGGAATCACACTGTTAGCTGGTACTATATCCTTACAATATCTGACACTTAGCTAGATGCAGAGTAAATACACAGAACTGAACTGAATCACTCTAAAGTATTAGGTCTCTAGCAAAAGTGGAACATAAACATAAATATATCTGCTGTCTAAATCCAAAGGTAACAGATGCAATTCATCTTCTTTGAGCATTACTAGTAGGAGAAACAATTTCAAAATGAAAAAATACGTAAGAAAAGGAAATGTTCTGAACTAGACTTTAAAATTTGAATTACAAAGATGTCTTATGAAATTATTCCACATGCATGATTCTGCATGACTTGATAAGGTGTCGCTCTCCATCTTCATCTCTCTTTTTAGACCAATGCATTTTAGGATAGAGGGTAAGGACATGATTTATTAGACCACAGTGGCTCTGTCCTTAAAGGTAGCCATCCCTTGATTCTGAAAACTCATCCAGAAACTGGGGTGATGCTGGGAGGCTGGGAGGCAGCAGGAGGCCCTCTTAGTCTCCACTGTCCCCTACCCTGGCTCCCCATGGCAGGTCTCCTACAGGAGAAACCAATGAGTTTCCAAAGAGGTGTCCTTTCACTTTCTCATCCCAGGCTCCCTCGGACTCTCAGACACCACACATCTAATCTCTACCAGCCTTTTCTGAAAAAATATAATCACGAACTTACTTACTCTCTTTCCTCCAAAAAGAAAAAAATGCATGAATGAAGTCATGTAGTTCCAGAAATCTTTGCTTTATGAACACTAAGCTGGAGAGGGTAAAGAAATCCTCAGGGACAAAGCTACCGTGGTAAGGGAGTCCAGGAATATGTTTGTGTAGAAGACAATATTTAACTCATTGAGTTTTGTATTGATCACTTCTCTTTTTATAAGCCAAGAGTGTATTGAAGCAGGTGCTATTTCTATAGAATTGCCCAACCCTGGACCCTAAAAGGCCAAGATTTTCCTCGCTGGTGCCAGCTTCTTTTTTCTACCTTCTCTTCACCTGTCGATGACACTGTATATTTCTGTCTTGGGCCAAACCCCTCTAAACTTCTCATAGGTAAGATTCTGGTATTTGTCATTGACATGTCTTGCTGTGCAATTATCCCTGCCTACAAAGTAGACAAAAGTGAAGTTTTACTCTGTGGAAAATATGTTGACAGTTTCCTAGTAGGTGTATAGGAGAGAAGATATCACTTTGAGAAAAGAAAGCAATTTCTGGAAATTGCATCATAAGGCAGGCCCACTGTTGCAGCCTGTTACATCATCTCATGGGAATGGAGAAATTACTCACGTTAACAGAGAACATTTTGGAATGATTTTCATGATACTCATTGACTTTGTTCATTCAAATTATGAGTTGGCCTCAACTCTAATTAAACAATTGAGAAAAGAAAGACTATTAATTGTTGAGCATCCATTGTAGACACAGAATGAGATATTTTAATCAGAAGATCCAGGAATAGTCCTACTTCAAGGTTAAAAGAAAAATTACCTGCACGGATAGTAAAAAAATCTGCTTTAGAACAATAAAGCAGTTCTTGTTAACAAAATCTGACATCCAGTCTTACTCTTTTATCTGTGCCCTGTCTTATTGGAGCTGCTCATTTGCTACCAATTTCTTAAATGACACTAGAGCAAGTGTTATAAGGGAGAAAGAATAATCAAAGTAATTTTCAACAGAGGTTGGACAGATAGATGTCTCTAATCATCATTCTTTGATCACAAATGTCATTTGTTCTTAATATAATTTTTTATTTCTGGTTTCTGCCCTTACTTAATCACATTGAAATATTCTATCAGGTATTACAAGATTTAAATCCTCATATATAAGTAATGAGGACTTTTCAGAGAAGACCCAGAAAATAAGAGTTCCTGAGGACAAAAGTAATTTCCTTGGGTAAGTCCCTAGAAGTCAAAGCTTCTATAACTACTCATACAACACAACAGCATGTGCTGGCTTGGTACTACAATCTTTTTTTCTTTTTTTGAGACAGTTTTGTTCTTGTTGCCCAGACTGGAGTTCAGTGATGCAATCACTGCCACTTTCACCTCCCAGATTCAAACAATTATTCTGCCTCAGCCTCCTGAGTAGCTCAGGTTACAGGCATCCGCCACCACGCCTGGCTAATTTTTTGTATTTTTAGTAGAGATGGGGTTTCAACATGTTGGCCAGGCTGGTTTCAAACTCCTGACCTCAGGCCTCTCAAAGTGCTGGGATTACAGGCATGAGCCACCACACCTGGCCATTGCCACCATCTTTTTCATATCTGACACTCCTCCCAGATCCTAAGCCTGCCTCCTTTCTTTCCCAACTCAGGCTCCAGGCTACTTTTTATTTTTCCCCAAGATCTCCCAAGAGAATCTGCATTGCTGGTGATGACCTTGGGCTTGGAAGAACTGCAGGTCCATGTTGGTGCCCAGTCACCTGACACCACACTCCGGAAAACTGCTAACAGGACTCCATGACCTTTACCACTGTGAAGGCCCCCAGCACTCTCTTCTGTGATTCCAATGGGTTCAAGAATGTGGGTGTCTTTTCTGGAATCACAGAGCTTTAGTGTTTAGACATTTAAAAAATTACATGGGCAATTTAAAGACAGAGAATGCAATTTATTTACTTATCATTTACTATGTGATTCAGATCCTAGCACAGAGTGGGTAGGTCACTCAATATTTGCGAAACTATTGACCAAATCAAGGAATCTTCTGATGTTCCTCCACCATGACACACTATCTCACTGAAAACCTCCAGATCGTGAGTGGACCAGATTTCATCCACAGAAATAAACTCTCAAGATTCACTCCAGAAATATCACTTGCACGCTCCAAAAGGTTGACTAGTTATTTTATACTGGGTTTCTTTAGAGTAACTTTGAAATGAAAGCTGCCTCTCCACCATGCACACATAATGAAGAGCATTGATGAAATCTTTTTTTTTTGATATGTGCTGATGTTTTCCTGACACATGGGGTGAGAGAGCCTGGCCTCCTTCCTATTCCCTTTCGAAGGGGAGTAGCAGAGGGTGGTCATTCAATTTCCAGCCTGGGATGACTTTCTCAAATTACACTTTGACCTGATCTCTCCTTTCCATGGGAGGTGCATTTTTACTTTTAGGACTCTTATGGGATGTGGAATACAGAAATGATGACATCTGCTTCCAAGACGAAGAAATAGAAACCTGTATGACTTCCAAACCTTCTGGTATGGAGGACACTGAAAAATCTGAAGCTCTCCCTACTCTGTTGCCTTGAATAGGAATTACGCTGACCAAAAGCTAGATTTAAAATGAGAAACTTTAACACACCCAGTTAGACCCACCTACACAAAGACTTAAAGTGTCCATTCCAATACAGATACTAAGGGACAACGAGACTCTAATTTAGTAAGCTATCTGCCCATGACATCTGAGTGATCTAGCAAGTTTATCTCATTTAGCACTGGAAAGATGTCAGAAAATAGAATGTATTATTTGAACTTTATCCATTTCCTAGGAAATAAAACCAGAGGTCTGAAACTCATCTATTTAAGGCATTTATAAGAACTTTTTGTTAGAACAGAAATCAGTTCAGTGGTGATGGTTTTAGAAATCAAAGAGTAAAGTGCACATGTTATCCTGTTGGGTGTCTTTAGAAGGAAGGGCACTTACATAAGGAAGAGAAAAGACAGATATATCTCTGGAGAGTATAATAGCACCAGAGGCTGTAGATAGAACTTTGAACTAATTGTGTCCTAGAGCCTGAAATATCACCAACGTTTCTGAAAGTGAACTTTATAGATTTTGATTTGTATTTGACTACTCGGCATGAAATGGACTGAGCTTTTTCTGTTATTTTAAAAGCTAAAGAAAAAGCGCAGAGCTCCTATTTGCTGTTAAGGACTACTGCAAGTAATACCTATTACTACTGATACTTACATAAATTTACATTCTGAATGAGGTGCAGATTCTGGTTACATCTGGCTATCCTTAACATAATATAGAATAGTCTAGATAACATTAACTCAAAAAAGAAGAAAAAACCCAAAACTCTTTAAAATGTTTATCACTAAATTATAACCTAAATAACAGTGTTTAACACTTAAAAAGGTGTCTCCCGCATTCATAGACTTCATTTATTTTTTGAAAAAATCCTTCACGCTCTGGAAAATATAGCATTTATCAAATGTCATCACTCAGATTTAATCAGTGAATGTTGAGATTAGCCAGAATATACTATCAGTGGTAGCAGAAAGATTCCTGAGTAGGCAGTGAATATATTTTTAATAATAAAATGAAAAATGAAAATGGGAAGAAAAATAAGCTTTATAAAACCCAAATGGTAAGGAAACTCCATGTAGGGAATCTCATAGACCACTGGGAGAATGACTTCAGGAAATTCGGCCAGGAACATAGTTCCATTTATTTTATTTATTGTCAGGGTTAATACTCCATGGTCTCTAGAGAATAATGTGCTAATTGTACATGACTGACAAAATGAACTTGGTAATCAAAGAGCTGGAGAAAGTGGAGAGTCTGAGTGAGAAATTAAGGTGTAATGGCCGCAGATAATTGAGAGCATTCAGAAAACATTTCTTCTAAGAGTGCAGGACTGAATATCAAGCTTGCAACTGTTATATAAAATGAGGCAGAAGACCACAGGAAACTCACAATGAGAATCCTCTTCAGAGAACTTTCCTGGATCACTTCTTCTGTCCCGCAGCTTCACCGAGATCCACTGGGGTTCGAAACCCTGAGCAGGCCAGAATGTTGTGAGAATCCAGAAACCCCAACGTTGGGCAAGAAACGTGATATGCAATGAAAAATTCTGGACATTTTCATAATCTTGGGGTAGAAAAATTGAGGGTTACACCTCAACATTCATCTACCGATTCCTCAGGGCCCATTTAGTCCTTATTATTATTATTATTTTTTGTTCTTAAAACTCAGTCCTTACTATAGTCAGTTTAGGTAGGTATTTTTATAACTACTACATTTCACAGATATGAAAACTAAGCCACAATGAGGTATTTAGGTATCTGCTCAAGGTCACAGAATTAGTAGATAGGTTTAGGACTGAACCCAGCCAGTCTCATTCCCAATACACATTACTGCACCCACTCCACAATAACCTTTCTTGATGGCCCCAAGCAAATGCAATTACTTCTGCCCCTGAATTCCGCCCGTGTTCTGTACCTCTTGTACTCACCATATCACATGGTGACTTTAACTGTAATCACTACTTGTCGCATCCCCTCAAGTAGATTATTAACTTGTTATGAGGCACAATCATCTCTATAATCACTTTGCATTGCCCCTAGGGCCTGTTTTAATGTCCCAGACAGAGTCAGTACTCACTGGATTTCGATTATGGTATTAAATTAAATAGGATGAGGCGGCTGTTTGTCCAATAATTCACAACCCCACTCCATCTACACAATGAAAATAGCAGCCAAAATGGGCTCTTATCTTCTACCCCAAAGAGAAGTGATAGATAACTGATTCAGGAACACAAGCAAAGGGCGTGTCCATTTCCAGTTGATCTTCTCTCCCTACTTCCCCTACAAAATCTAATTAAATGAAGTGACATTTCTCTTTTGTTTCATTCAATTGCCAGGTATTCCACAATCCATAACTTCTAAGACATCAGAGAAATGTTGGCTAAACTCAAAATTCTGCTAAAGCTTTTGTAATAATCAATGTCAGCTATAGATGGTTAACAAATGGACATATTAAATTTCTCATGAAATTTGGTGAAATATGTGAGAAGGGGCTACACTACCTTACAGAAGACCCAGAATAAGTATAAGTCCAGCAGCCTGGCCTGCTCAGAGGAGGGGCCTGGGTCTCCTTCAGAAGCTTCTTGATTTCCTCTTACCCATCTCTGTTTTCCTGAGAAGGCATTAGAGTTTGTGCTCTGTACTCATAGCAGGAAATAAAGTGAAAATAAGCTCCTTTCTTTACTTTCGCCCTGTAAAACCGACTTTATCCCTTCTGCCCCAAGTCATAACCACCCAAACGACCCCCCTGCCTTTAATGTAAGGACAGGAAAAAGAGGACTCTAGAATGTCTTTCTTTACAGTAGACCTAGCTGAACCCAACTGGAGCATGGGTCAGCTTCTGGGCCACCCTACAGTAAAGAAGTAAACACTGGAGAAGCAAGATTTTATAGACAACCTTCTGCCAGCTGGAAAATATGAAAAACGCTAAAGAAACTTCAGTTACACTTTCAGGTCATAATATTAGAGATTGTTGGAATTGACAGAAACCTTGACTATCCCATATTCCAATCCCTCCGACTTCAAACGAGGACACTAAAACTTAGTGAGGGAACTTGTTTTGTTCAAATCCACAAAGGGAAAGAAAGAACTAAGGATACGTGTAACGATGTGAGCAACTCTCAAAAACATTATGTTGAGCAGAAGCAGCCAGAAAAGAAAGCATGCCATATTATTCCATTAAGTTCTAGAATAGACAAAACCAGGCTACAGTGATAGAAGTCAGATAATGGTTAGCTGTGATGAGAGCAGGAAATTGGCCAAAAAGGGATGCAAAAGAACCTTTGATGGTTATGAAAACATTCTATATCTTGATTGGGCTGATGGTTGCATGGTGTAGATGACTCCAAAACCCATCAAATTGTATAACTGAAATCTATGCTCAATCGGTTTATTTAAAAGTAAATTGTGGGGCCAGGTGTGGTGATTCATGCCTCCAGCACTGTCGGAGACCAAGGCAGGAGGATCACTTGAGCCCAGAAGTTTGAGACAGACTGGGCAACATGGCAAAACTCCATCTCTACTAAAAATACAAAAAAATCAGTGAGGCATGGTGACTTGTGCCTGTAGTCCCAGCTACTCTGGAGGCTGAGGTGGGAGGATCGTTTAAGTCCGGGACGTAGAGGTTGTAGTGAGCTGAGACAGCACCACTGCACTCTAGCCTGGGCAACAGAGCAATCCTGTGTCAAAAACAACAAAGAACAACAACAGAAAAAAAAAATTGTGAAGTTGTTAAAGCCACTCAGGATGTGAGAGGCAGGGCTGACGCTGGGATTCCAGCCATCTGCTTCTCAGGCCAGGCCTGCATGGCGTCACCACTATCCTTCCAGTTCTTTTCTTTCTTGACGCAAATAAACTTCTCGGAACCACATCAAGTAATGGCCTTGCACCCCTGGAGATTGGTACTGGAGGACTAATCTGAAGCAGCATCATAAGAACATGAGAGGTATTCCATGGGGTTCACAATCAAAGCTGAGACATTAAATCAACAGCTCGGAACCACTCTGGAGGCAATCGTGACTCATGCAAATTTCAAGCAAGACAAAATAATGATTATAGGTCCCCCAAGAAGGAAGCAGGGAGGAAAGGAATGAGCTAAACAATATTAGTTGTCATCGGTAATTCTAGAAGTGATACGAAAGAATGAACATGCTCCCCATTTAGTTCTTTTCAAGCCTGCGAAAGACCTCATCTAGTCACATACTGTAATGATAATGTATCCCTAGATACAACATGTATAGCAAAAGCATGCAAGTGCAACTTAGGAAAAATAGAGCTGCCAAAATTGCCTGTGTATTAGTGCTGTAGATATGGAGAGATACAGTCTTTTCCGGTATCCCTGAAACTCCTTTCTCTACAAGCTACTGCCTTTTTCATGTGAGGAGTTAGAGCTTGTTTCTTCTGAGGCCTTCCTCATAGAAGAGAGGGCTCTTAACAATAGTGGACTTCAGTGTTCTACCAATTAAAGACAGTGCTAGGTAGAAAGTACCCTTTGGCCCAAAGGCTGTGACACAGCCTCATCCCTTGTCGTGGTCACAGTGACGCTGATTACCCAGATAGCCCTTAGCTGGAAAGACTTGGTGACGCGCCACAAGTCTCACTTTCAGAGAGAAGACCTGTTTGTACATTCTGAATTATAAAACGGGGCAAGCAAAAAATTAGCCTTGGGTTTCAGATTTCAGTCTTTATTCAGCTAGCAGCTTACAAATGATTATCAGCTGAAGAAAAATAACTTTACATTATTTGGAAAAGGATAGCTCTAATTTCAGTACTTTCTTATGGCCCATTATCTCAAAACTTTACTGGTAATACGTATTTTGTATTTTTCAGAAAAAAAATGCTTTCTCATAAAAAGCACAATATTGAAGTCTCAAGTTTCTTGGTTATTGGAGGTCTTGGTTAAATATCAGTGGACTACATTGAAAATTCTACAAAGGCTATTAATATGTTCAGCTTTTGAAGTCCATGCATGATTTGTGGTTTGATCGTTTTCAAAAGGAACATCTTCTTGGGCTTTTAAGCTGCTTTTGTTCTTCATCAAACATATAAGATTCTCGGTGGTTTGCATATCTTACAAAAATGTCTTATTTATTACTGTGCAACCCTCAGCTAACTCACTAGTATGCTGAATGTGGGAAGTGAATTTCAAAATACTTAAAACAAAGATACTCCGTCCCTGAAAATTAGTCTGAACGTTCATTCAAGTACTTCCCAAATAAATGAGTATAATGGGGAAATAAATAATATAAGGCCTTCATCAGGAGGATTCATACCAGTTGGAAAAAACCTCAGAGAAGCCAATGAGTGTCATGCTTTAAGGCTTCTTCTCAAAGTAAGAAGCAGATTTAGAAATTACTGCTAACGTTCGGTCAGTCTGATTTATTCTCTTAGACACTTGTGTCTCATTTGCAACCAACTGAAGTATCACAGTAAGTAATGACAATGTTCACATCCTTTATTTCTAGGTAACATAATGTCCTGAGGCCTGGAATGTTCCCTAAGCCCAAATTTAAGTATATTAAGTGGGAATTGTTCATTAGTCTATGGTACATACTCACAGTGCCTTTAAATTTTATTTTATCATTTGTATTAATTGACAGACTGTATCCCCTGGAAGCCCTGAAAAATCTACTAATAGGCAATTGCTTTATATATTGCCATGAACATTTGCATTTCCAAACCTTTAATCTCATCAGGTAGTTAATATTTCTCTTGCTATTTAACAACGGAGAGAAATTTTACCACCATTATGCTGCTTGCAGCATTTTCCTCAAAAAGTAGAAGACTGTCTGTGTTACTACCAGCAGAGAGCAATATGATGATTACTTTTTGATGAATTATCATAGTAGTAGTAGTAATAAGGGCAGATGACCTGATTCTTGTCTCTGCTAAAAGTTACTTTTAGGGCCTTGGATAAGTCACTTCTCTGAGACTCAATCTTCTAACCTATAACATGGAGATAAGAACATCTGGCCAAGTACAAGAATGCTGTGCATTTTCGCTGTGATAACACTTTCAGAGCACTTTAATTTGTTGCTGTACTCCAGAGGCTCACAAGTTACACTCCAGTTATGTGTGGTGGCATCATATCCATTATTTCATCATCACCAGGGCAGGCATTGTAAGCAGTGGCTTAGTAAAATGTGTCTAAATGCCTACCTAAAATGTATTACAACATGAGTGGTTTACAGCAGAAATTCATTCTCTCCATAAGAGAAGATTTAATCACAACCTCTGGAGGCCAGAAGTGTGAAATCAAGGTGTCAGCTTCATCACTCTCCCTCCAAAGGCTCTAGGGGGAAATCCTCCTTTGATTCTTCCAGTTCCTACTGATTCCTTGGTTTGTGGAAACATAACCCCAATTTCTGCCTTCATCTGCACTTAGCCTTCTTCTCTGTGTGTCCAAATCTCCCGTTCCTTTCTCTTTTAAAGCCACCAGCCATTGGATTTAAGGCTCACCATAGATCTAAGATGATTTCATCTTGAGAATCTTAACAGATTACATCTGCAAAGACCCTATGTACATCTAAGGTCATATTCTGAGGCTCTGTGGGGAACTGAGTTTTTGAAAGACATTATTCAATCCACTACACTCACCAAATAGTAAAGGCTATCTGGAAACCTGTTTTGAGAACAATTTTAAAGCTAAATTTAGGATGAGCTGGAAAGAGTGCCAGGATCACAGTCACGAGCAAAGGCATGGAAAGTGGACCCATATTTGTCATGTTCTTGTCATCACCGATCACTAATCCATGAGGGAACTAAAATTGAGAAAAGATTTGTCAGTGGACAAGGCCATTTAGTGGCAAAGGTGCAAGAGAACTAAAATCTCCTGACTCACAATTCAGTGCTCTTTACACCACACAGTTTAATCATCTTTACTCTTATCAACACTTCTTTAGATATTATTACTAAAAATATAATCTGATACCTCTACAATTACTGGCACCTGAATACTTATGTTTATTTAGTTGATCAGATTGCAAGAGTTAAGTACCTTTGGCTGACTTGCAGTTTCAACTATGGTACAGTAACTGTTATCACACCAACCTTCCATCCGAAAACAAAATAAAATCTGGATATTATTACATTTAAAGGAAATATATCTCAAATCTTTAAAAGCTTTTAAGAGTTAGTGCATTTGATGTTGGTGTAGACTAATATTAGAAAGAGTATACTTTAAGTTAAAAAATCATACTAAGGAAAAAGAAAAACATTTCATAATGAATAAAAGATACAAAGGGCCAATTGAATGGAAATAAATTTTTAAAATTTATGTTTGTAAGTATCTAACAATATACTTCGAGTATATAAAGCCAAAAATTATAGAAAAAGGGATACATAGGCAAATCCATATTTATAGGTAAAGGTTTTCAACTACCTGTTTCTCCTGGGTAGAATACGCAGACAGACTATAAGTAAGGAGATGTCAGCAAGATGGCTGACTAGTAGTGCTCGGCATTTGTTCCTCCCACAAAAAAGGAACCAAAATAATGAATAAACAACTAAAATTTCATTACAGTGCCTGAAGGCCAGTGCTGAGTGCAGCAAAAAAATGGGCAAATTCCCTGTGGAGCACAAAAGCTAGGGATGGTAGTATAGACAGGGGAATGAGGCACCCACCTCTGCCACCCTGTCTTTTCCATCACATTTGACTGAGAGCCAAGAGGGACTTTCCCATGTGGAGAAAAGATAGGCAGAAGGCCCTCACCAGCCCACACTGTCACTGCAGACACCTTTAGTTCTTACTACAGGAGAATCCCAAAGTCCTCACAAGCACTGAGCACAGTTTGAAGAGATGCTTAGAATTCATGTGGCTACATTATTCCAAGGTAGGGGTGCACATTGTGTACTGACCGTAACCCCAGGACCCAAGCTGTTGCAGTATGGCATTACTTTGAAATCAAAGTCACTGCTGGAGCATGACCTCGTCTGGGGAGCTGATAGCTACTGTGCCTTTCCAGCCTTGGGACTATGTTGTTGTTTCACCAAGCTCATATGAGTGGCTGCAACATGGCTACTCCCGACCGTTGAAAGCTGAGGCTCAGAAATGGCCATGACTCTAATTTTTCACAGCAGAGAAGTCAACCCCAGGCTGTCCAAGCCAAACGGCTCAGCAAACCTGCCCCCAGACAGTCCTCCCTAGCACCACTGGCTGGAGAAACAGGCTGTCAGATATGTCCCTGAATTGCTGAGCCACTGTATGCCATGTACCCAGACAGAGAAATAGTATTGTAGACCCACACCAAGCAGACACACCCCTGAGAAACCCAAGCCACCAAATGCCTATGCCCCAGGCTGGAGAAACAGCCCAAAAGCCTCATCCCAAAAGAGTCAATCCCAGAGCCACCTGACCCAACAAGTGCATGACCATGTCCCCAGCCGGAGAACCAGCTCAGTAAGCTCACCTTCAGCAAAACCAAACTACTGCCACCACAAACTCCCACAGCTGAGGCCACTGAGGCACTTACAACATCACTCATGTGAATTACAGCTGGATACACTGTACAAAGACTATACTTCTGTGTTTACCTAGAACGAAAATCAGTACACTCTACCCTACTGAGACCCTGGCATCCATCTACAGGAAAAAGTCTTTTCTTTGAAAGCTATTCCATAAAATTGGAAGAGGTGACTACTCTACCAAAAGCAGTTTTATCAATGTAGAGACATAACAAACATGAAAATGAAGGCAACATGACAACTCCAAAGGAACATAATTCCCCAGTAACAGAGTCATGAGAAAAGGAAATTACAAAATGCCAGGAAAAGAATTCAAAATAAAAATCTTAAGGAAATTCAGTGAGATACAAGAGACTACAGATAGACAATTCAATAAAATTAGAAAAACAATTCATGATCAGAATGAGAAATTCAACAAAAAGTTAGATATCTCAAAAAAGACAACAAAACATATCTTAGCAATGACAAATGTAATGAATAAAATAAAACATACAATCAAGAATATTAAAAAAAAAGACTAGCTCAAGCAGAAGAAATAATTTCTAAGCTTGAAGACAAGCTTTTTGAAATAACTCAGGCAGACAAAATAGAAAAATAATAAAGAGTAAAAAAGAATGAAGAAAGCCTAAAAACATATGGGAAACCATAATACAAATATTTGTATTATGGGAGTTCCAGAAGGAGTAGAGGTGGGAAAATGTGTAGAAAACCTATTTAATGAAATTACACCTAAAAATTTCTCAAGTCTTCAGAGACACATAAACAACCAGATCAAGGCAGCTCAAAAGTTCCCAAGTATATTAAATCCAAAAAGTTCCTCCCTGAGGCACATTATGGTCAAATTATCAAAAGTCAGACAAAGAGAGAATTCTAAAAACAGCAAGAGAAAAGCATCAGATGACATATAAGGGAATCTCCATCAGACTAACAACAGATTTATTACCAGAAACCTCACAGGCCAGGAGAGAATGGGATGACATATTTGAAATGCTGAAAGAAAAAAAAAAAACCTGTCATCAAGAATACTATACCCTGGAAAGCCATTCTTCAGAAATAACGAAGAAATAAAGTCTTTCCTAAACAAGCAAAAACTGAAGGAATTAATCACCACCAGACCAGCCTTACAAAAAATGTTTAAGGAAGTACTACATCTAGAAACAAAAGAAAAATAACTACCGTTATAGAAACATGTGAAAGTATAAGTCTCAGCAGTAAGACAGATAGATAAAAGAGAAAGGTAAAGGAATCGAACCTTATCACTAGGGAAAACCATCAAACTGGAAAGATAAACAATAAGAGAGAGAGAAAAAGAAACAAAAGAGATACAAAGCAACCAGGAAAATAAATTAACAAAATGACAGGAGTAAGTCCTAACATATTAATAATGATCTTGGAATAGGAACAGCTCTGGAGGGCAGTTCCCAGCAAGAACAATGCAGAGGGTGAGTGCCGACCACATTTCCAAACAAATTTTCACTGCCCACAGACCAGGAGATTCCTGGGCCAAAAAACACCACAAATTTTCAGCACAGCAGTTTCAGCCAGTGCCAGGTTGGCGTACAGAAACTCACACAAATCTGGGCAGCCATTTCAACTGGTGCCTGGAATGCCAGAAAGACAGAGGTGCCCATTCAACTGAAAGGGAGGGGACAGAGACAGGGAGCAAGGTGATCCGGCTCGGCAGGTACCATCTCCAGAAAACAAGCAATCTGAAACATTCTGGATTGAGAGTTAAGCAGCAAGTACAGCTGGAATAAGGACTGTCCAACTCAGAGGCAGGAAGAGTGACCACCACTACAGAGGCAGTCCGCCACTACCGAGGCAGTTCACACAGCAGCTGGGCAGAGCCTACAGCAGCTCAGCAATGCCTCTGCTGGCAGACTGTGACTAGACTACTCCGTGTAGGGCAGAGCATCTATGAAAAAAGGCAGCAGCATGACAGGAACTTGTAAATAAAGCCAACCTTCCTAGGACAGAGCACCTGGGAAAAGAGGTGGTTGTGAGTTCCACTGCAGTAGACTTAAAAGTACCTGCCCAGCAGCTTTTCATGGAACAACGGAGTTCCCAGCACAGCACTTGAGCTCCTACAAGGGACAGACTGTCTGTCTCCTCAAGCAGCTCCCTGATCCCCATCTACCCAAAGAGACACCTCATAAAGGAGAGCTCAGGATGACATCTGGCAGGTACCCTTCTGGGACAAAGATAACAGAAGAAGAAACTGGCAGCAAGCCTTACTGTTCTGCAGCCCCTGTGAGTGATCCCCAGGCAAGCAGGGTCTGGAGTGGATCTCCAGAAGTCCTGCAGCAGAAGGGCTTGACTGTTAGAAGGAAAACTAAGAAACAGAAAGAAATAGTTTCATCATCAACAAAAAGGATGTCCACTCAGAGACCTCATCCGAAAGTCACCAACTACAAAGACCCGAGGTAGATAAAGCCACTAAGATGGGAAGAAACCAGCACAAAAAGGATTAAAACACCAAAAACCAGAACGTCTCTCCTCCTCCAAAAGATCATAACTCCTCACCAGCTAGGGATCAAAGATGGATAGAGAATTAATCTGATGAATTGACAGAAACAGGCTTCAGAAAGTGGGTAATAACAAACTTCTCAGAGCTGAAAGAACATGTGCTAACCCAATGTAAAGAAACTAAGAACCTAGAAAAAAGGTTAGATAAGTTGCTAACTAGAATAAACAGCTTAGAGAAGAAAATAAACGACTTGATGGAGCTGAAAAATACAGCATGAGAACTTTGCAAAGCACACACAAGTTTTAATAGTTGAATTGACCAAGCAGAAGAAAGGATATCAGAGATTGAAGATCAACTCAATGAAATAAAACAAAAGGCAAGAATAGAGAAAAAAGAGTGAAAAGAAAGGAACAAAGCCTCCAAGAAATATGGGATTATGTGAAAACACCTAATCTATATTTGATAGGTGTACCTGAATGTGACAGAGAGAATGAATCCAAGCTGGAAAACACTCTGCAGGATATTATCCAGGAGAACTTCCCCAACCTAGCAAGACAGGCCAACATTCAAGTCCAGGAAATACAGAGAACACCACAAAGATATTCCTCAAGAAGAGCAATCCCAAGGCACATAATCATCAGATTCACCAGGGTTGAAATGAAGGAAAAAATGCTAAAGGCAGCCAGAGAAAAAGGTCTGGTTACCCACAGAGGGAAGCCCATCAGACTCACAGCAGATCTCTCCACAGAAAACCTACAAGCCAGAAGAGAGTGAGGGCCAATATTCAACATCCTTAAAGAAAAGAACTTTGAACCTAGAATTTCATATACAACCAAACTAAGCTTCATGAGTGAAGGAGAAAGAAAATCCTTTATGGACAAGCAATTGCTGAGAGATTTTGTCACCACCAGGCCTGTCTTACAAGAGCTCCTGAAAGAAGCACTAAACAAGGAAAGGAATAACCAGTACCAGCCACCCCAAAAACATACCAAATGGTAAAGACCATCGACACAATGAAAAAAAAATGTGTCAATTAACAGGCAAAACATTCAGCTGGCATCAAAATGGCAGGATCATATTTACACATAACAATATTAACCTTAAATGTAAATGGGCTAAATGCCCCAATCAAAAGACACAGACTGGCAAATTGGATAAAGAGTCAAGACCCATCAGTGTGCTGTATTCAGGAAACCCATCTCATGTGCAAGGACACACATAGGCTCAAAATATAGGGATGGAGGAAGATTTATCAAGCAAATAGAGAGAGAGAAAAAAAAGCAGGAGTTGCAATCCTAGTGCCTGATAAAAGGGACTTTAAAGAAACAAAGATCAAAAGAGAGAAAGAAGGGCTTTACATAATGGTAAAAGGATCAATGCATCAAGAAGAACTAACTATCCTAAATATAAATGCACCCAATACAGGAGCACCCAGGTAAATAAAGCAAGTTTTTAATGATCTACAAAGAGACTTAGACTCCCACACAATAATAGTGGGAGAATTTAACACTCCACTGTCAATATTAGACAGATCAATAAGAGAAAATTAATAAGGATATCCAGGACTTGAACTTAGATCTAGACCAAGTGGAACTAATAGACAGTTACAGAAATCTCTACCCCAAATCCAATATACATTCTTCTCAGCACTGCATTGCACCTACTCTAAAATTGGCCACATAGTTGGAAGTAAATCATTCCTCAGCAAATGCAAAAGCATGGAAATCGTAACAGTCTCTCAGACCACAGGGTAATCAAATTAGAACTCAAAATTAAGAAACTAACTCAGAACCACACAGCTTTATGGAAACTGAACAATTGGCTCCTGAATATCAACTGGATAAACAATGAAATAAAGGCAGAAATAAAGATGTTCTTTGAAACCAGTGAGAACGAAGACACAACACACCAGAATCTCTTGGACACATTTAAAGCAGTGTCTAGAGGAAAATATATAGCAATAATTGCCCACATGAGAAGTGAGGAAAGATCTAAAATTGACACCATATCATCAAAATTGAAAGAGCTAGAGGAGCAAGATCAAAACAACTCAAAAACTAGCAGAAGACAAGAAATTAAGATCAGAGCAGAACTGAAGGAGAAAGAGACACAAAAAACCATTCAAAACATAAATAAATCCAAGAGTTGCATTTTTGAAAAGATCAACAAAATAGACCACTAGCCAGATTAATAAAAAAGATAGAAGAATCAAATAGATGCAATAAAAAATGATAAAGTGGATATCACCACTGATTCCACAGAAATACAAACTACAATCAGAGATTACTACAAACAACTCTATGCACATAAACCAGTAAACCTGGAAGAAATGGATAAATTCCTGGACACTTGCACCCTCCCACACCTAAACCAGGAAGAAGTCGAAACCCTGAACAAAACAATAACAATGGTTAAAGTTGAGGCAGCAATTGATAACCTACAAACCAAAAAAAGTCCAGGTCCAGACAGTTTCACAGCTGAATTCTACCAGATGTATAAAGAGGAGCTGTTACCATTCCTTCAGAAACGATTCCAAACAATACAAAAAGAGGGAATCCTTCCCAAATCATTTTATGAGACCAACATCATCCTGATACCAAAACCCGGCAGAAACTCAACAAGAAAAGAAAACTTCAGGCAAATATCCATGATGAACATAGATGCAAAAATCTTTAATAAAATACTGGCAAACCGATGGCAACAGCACATCAAAAAGCTTATCCATCACGATCAAGTAGGCTTCATTCCCAGGATGCAAGGCTGGTTCAACATACGCAAGTCTATAAACATAATCCACCACATAAACAGAACAAAAGACAAAAACCACATGATTATCTCAATAGATGCAGAGAAGGCCTTTGACAAAATTCAACAGCGCTTTGTGCTAAAAACTCTCCATAAACTAGGTATCAAAGGAACATATCTCAAAACAATAAAAGCTATTTATGACAAATCTACAGCCAATATCACACTGAATAGGCAAAAACTGGAAGCATTCCCTTTGAAATCTGGCACTAGACAAGGATGCCCTCTCTTACCACTCCTATTCAATA
>CAUYLG010016348.1:0-13861 GCA_963573385.1 Cacajao melanocephalus
TAGATTAGGTCTTTTCACATAGTCCCATATTTCTTGGAGACTTTGTTCATTCCTTTTTACCCTTTTTTCTCTAATCTTGCCTTCTCATTTTATTTCATTGAGTTGATCTTCGACCTCTGATATCCTTTCTTCTGCTTGATCTATTCGGCTGTTGAAACTTGTACATGCTTCGTGAAGTTCTCGTGTTGTGTTTTTCAGCTCCATCAATTCACTTATATTCCTCTCCAAGTTGTCCATTCTTGTTAGCATTTCATCAAATCTTTTTTCAGTGTTCTTAGTTTCTTTGCATTGGGTTGGAACATGTTCTTTTAGCTCAGAGAAGTTTCTTATTATCCACCTTCTGAAGCCTGATTCTGTCATTTCATTACACTTAATCTCCATCCAGCCTTGTTTCCTTGCTGGTGAGGAGTTGTGATCCCTTGCAGGAGGAGAAGTGTTCTGGTTTCGGGTGTTTTCATCCTTTTTGCGCTGGTTTCTTCCCATTTTTGTGGATTTATCCACCTGTCGTCTTTGTAGTTGCTGACTTTCAGATTGGGTCTCTGAGTGAATGTCCGATTTGTTGATGATAAAGTTATTTCTGTTTCTTAGTTTTCCTTCTAACAGTCTGGTCCCTCAGCTGTAGGACTGCTGAGGTCCACTCCAGGCCCTGCTTGTCTGTGGATCACCTGCAGCAGCTGCAGAACAGTAAGGGTTGCTACCAGTTTCTTCTTCTGCTATCTTTGTCCCAGAAGGATATCCGCCAAATGTCAGTCTGATCTCTCCTTTATGTGACTCTTTGGATATACGGGAGTCAGGGTGCTGCTTGAGGAGACAGTCTGTCCTTTATAGGAGCTCAAGTGCTGAACTGCAAGCTCTGTTGTTCATTCAGAGCTTCCGGGCAGGTACGTTTAAGTCTGCTGCAGCAGAACTCATAAACCCCTTTTTATTTCCCAGGTGTTCTGTCCCAGGGAGTTAGGGCTTTATTTATGAGTTTCCATTGTGCTGCTGCCTTTTTTTCAGGGCTGTGCTGCCCAGCAAGGAGGCAGCCTAGTCACTGACTGCCTGCCAAGGCTTTGCTGAGCTGTTGTGGGCTCTGCCCAGCTGCCATGTGAACTTCCTTGCAGTCCTGTTTATACGGGTGTAGTTAGAACTGCCTCAGCAGTGGTGGCTCACCTCTGTCATGGCAGACTCTCTGTAATGGCGGACTCTCTGTAATGGTGGGTTGCCTCAGCAATGGCAACCTGCCTCAGCAATGGCAGACTGCCTCCGTAGTGGTGGAGTGCCTCGGTAATGGCAGACGCCCCTCCCCACAAAGCTGGACCATCCTGGGTTCAGCTGTGCTTGCTGTGAAACTCTCAACCCAGAGTGTTTCCAATTGCTGTTTTTTTTTTTTTGGGGGGGGGGCTGGGACCTGCGCTTGTTAATTTTATGTGCCAACTTGACTTGTCCATGGGGTCGAGTTGGTCAAACATTATTTCTGGGTCTGTCTGTGAAGGTGTTTTTTGAAAGAGATGAACATTTCAATCAGTAGACTGAATAAAGCAAGTTGCCCTCCCTAATGTGAGTGGCCTTCATCCAATGAGGTGAAGGCCTGATTAGTACAAAATGTCTAGCCTTCCTATAAGAGGGAACTCCTCTTGCCTGACTGCCTTGAGCCAGGACACAAACTTTTACTGCCTTTATACTTGCACTGAAATGTTAGTTCTTCTTGGGTCTTAAGCCTTCTGGCTTTTGAATGGGAACTCAACCATCGGCTCTCCTGGGTCTCTGTCTTGCTGACTGCAGATCGTGGGACTCTTCAGCCTCCATCATTGCATGAGCCAATTCCTTCTAATAAATCTCTTTCCATATATATGTACATCCTGTTTGTCTGGAGAACCCTGACTGATACAAGGGTTGTTTGGCAGTTTGGGATGATGTATAGACATTAAAAATTCAGAACTGGGCATGATGATTCTGTGCATCTGTTCTGGAGACAGAAAGCAATCAGTCAAAATATAGCAACTGACACTTAAGATATTTTGCCTAAAGATACAGATTTAGGAGTGGTCAGCACAGTTCTCAAAACTAGGTGAGTGCATGTAAGTATCTGTGCAAAGCAGACACTTAAGAGGCATGGTCCTTCAAGAGAGTGATTCTCAAAAGTGTAGTCCAGAGACTTGCCTTACAAACTCCTGAGGTACAAGTTAGGAAAACACATTCCTGGATTCCTCCCCAGACAAACTAAGTTAAACCTCAGGGTCTGGAGCCCGGGAATTTTTTTTGAGGGGTCGGGGGTGGATCTCACCATATCACCCAGGCAGGTCTTGAACTCCTGGGTTCAAGCGATCCTCCTGCCTCAGCCTCCCAAAGTGCTGGGATTACAGCCATGAGTCACCGCACCTGGCCAGGAGTCCTCATTTTTGACAAGCATCCCAGGTGACCGTCACACACACCAAAGCGTGAGAAAGTCTGCCCTGTCAGAAGGCAAACTGCTTCCTGGGAGAGCTGTCCGACAGGGTGCAGGAGGGCCTCGATCACTAGGTGGCGCCAGCTGCTCACATACACTAATTCTCCAGTGCTGTGGATTCCTCAGCCAGTGTAGAAAAGGAAGCCTCCTGGGGCTCCCAGGATTTCTGCCAGCACCTTCTCACAGGGAGGGAAAGACAGAGCTAGCAGGCTGACTAAACTGTAGTCACTGATACTCTCACCCCCACAAAGGTCTGCCTAGAAGAGGCTCGAGTTATTGGCAGAGCACAAGTAAGGAGAATTCTCTGCAAAGCCACCCATTTTGAGCCACGGTGGTCCAGCAGGCAGTCTTGAGAAGTAATGGTGTGGATTTCCCAAGACCCAGTCAGGAGTAGAGCTGTGAGAGGCCAGGGGTCCCCCCCACTTCCCAAACCACCACCCCTCCCAGTCAGGGTATCCTCAGAGGGGACAGAAACAACCCCTTCTTCTGTCCTAGGAGACCTGATGGTGCTGCAGTGGTGCCTGATGGTGCTGCAGTGGTGCCTGATAACACTGGCTCTGCCTGACCCTGTTAGGCTCACACAGTCTCCCAGCCTCTCACAGAACTTTTCTGCACCCCCTACCTCGGCCCCCAGCACCTCACACTTGAGCTGTTTCCACAACAACGACTTGCATGTAGCCCCCAAGTGTGTAGGACCTCTCATCAGGCTGCGCATATCCGTGCTAGAGCTTCAAGCGCTGCTGTTGAGAAGTCACACCCCTCACCTGGCACTGGGGACTTGCTCTTCTGGCCTTTGGTGTCAGACTATTGGAGCTCCTTAGGCAGAGAAGTGTTGATGGCGGGGGACCAGGGAGCGAAGAGGAAGACCTGGGGCCACGGGGCCTCCAGACAAGCACAGAGCTTCTGCTGCATTCTCTGGACCAAGGATACCCACAGGGGATGAGAGGCAGCAGGTCAGCTCTGTGCCTGGTTAGACTCGCTGAGCCCACCCAGCTACCCGCAACCCATTCGCCTAACAGAAGGCCCAAGGGGCTTCACTTCTCTTTTCCTGACACAGGGATTCTCTCTGCCCTGAGACGATCTTCATGGTTATTCTGGCTACCCTTTCTTCCCTCAGGTCCCCATGCCTCGGTCCTGTTCTTCCCATATGTGGGGCCCTAGAAAGCACCCCACAGTCCAGGCAGGGACAGCAGCACTCCTGGGGCCCAGAGCAGAGTGTGGGAATCTGTCCTGCAGTAATGGGACCTAGTTGTGGTCCCAGAGTCAAGAAAATGATCGCTTACAAACTGAGAGGAGACAGGCCTGGAGTGGTTCTGAGGCTGGGTTAAGGCTGTGGAAGGAAGGACTGGAGTCCCTGAGTCCCACTCACACCCAGATCCAGGGGTCCCCACCTTGTGTTGCTACTGCCAGTTTCCTTCTTTTCACACCCACAGCCTGCTCCAGACATACCACATCTCCCTCTATGTCCGTCACCACCTGGAGGGCCGCACCGACAGCCAGGTATACAGGCACAGGGGCAGGAAGGCCCGAGTGTCCCCTGCCCAGAAAGCCTGAAATGTGAGCCCTATACTGTCTCCCAATGTGATTATTCAGTTACACATTTTTATGTCAAAAGCATTAACGAGTAATTTATAAATTATCCTTTTATAGCATTTATTCATTTATTCATTTCTTTAAAATGTAGCATTTATTTTATAGCATTTATTCATTTCTTAAAAATGTAGCAGAAGCTTCAAGAGACAGAAGGGGACTGGGCCATTTGCAAATCGTGGAAGGCCCTGCCGTAGAGAGTCCCGGAGAATCCCACATGGAGCAAGTGCTGGGGTGGAAGTGTTCCAGCTTGTAGTTCCTCCTCTCCCCTCCCCTCCTCTCCTCTCTAAGGGAACCTCTTGGGTTAAGAGAAGCCCACAAAGTAAATAAATTCTGGTCTGGCCTGGACCTGGGGCAGCCCAGCCTTCCCTTTGCTTTCTCTAGGTGGGTGGGCCAGCCCTTCTCTAACACACAGGGAGGTTGTGGTCCACCCAAGAGGGGCCAGGCCTCACAGCCCAGCTTCCTTGGGCTCAGCGGCAGCTACCCCGCCAAAAGCCACACACAGAAAGCGGTGAGGTCACTGCAGAGACTTCTCCAGGAAGAAACTCTTAGGCTGGGCACAGTCACTTGGGGCACCCAGGACCTCAGGGTCCCCAAAACATACACACCTAACCAGGGAAAAATCACAAATCATGGGCCCCAACATCTAGAGGTAAAAGCCTTGGCAAGTAGAAGCAGCCACTGGGGATTCAAAAGGTGTCAGAAGACAACCCCCAGGTCAGGCAGTTCTTTCACTTGCTAGTATCATAGGCCCTGGGGATCCCAGGGAGGAAGTGATGATAATCATGCAATTGCTACCAGTTACTTTGTGCCAGTAACTGAGCTAAATGTCTTACAGATATCATCTACTTAATTCCTAACAGCCAAGCTAGGATTTGGATATTTTTTTTCTCACTCCATAGACAAGAAAATTGAGGTTAAGAGAGATTAGGTAAACTTGCCGGCTCACCTATGAGCAAGGGACAGAGGATTCCAGCCCAGATCTGCCTCCCAAGCTTGTAGCACCAGGGTTTCATATCCCTATTTTTGGGAGAAGTGGGACACTCTCTTTTGCAGCAAGCAGATCATGGTGGGTCAATGCTATGAGGCTAAGAGGTAGCATTGTCAAGAGCCTAAACATGACCTGCCTTATTCCTGGTTTGAGAATCCGTTCCCTCTTGAAATCTCAATTCAAATTCTATCTCTCCTCTTAGCACAAGCCATCTCTTCATTCATCTATTACTTAGCCATTCATTCATTCATCTATCACTTAGCCATTCATTCATTATTTGGTCATTCATTCAGTCATCATATTTTCAGCTCCAGTGTTTTGTCATGTGCTGCTCTTAGCCTCAGCCTCTCAGGATAACTAAAAACATGGAAGTGCCTTGAGAACCTGGGAGGGAGACGCCTTCTGGATAGAGAAGGAACAAGGGAAGGCTTCCCTGAGGAGGAGGCATTTGAACTGGGCCTGGAAGGGTGTTTTGGTTTGGTGTGGAAATCCTTCTGAAGGAGAGGTTTAAGTAGAGATTTCAGGCAGAGGGAACAGCACGCTACTGTTGCAGAACTTTCTCCTTAATTCAGCTAAAACCAGGCTCTTGTCCCATGACCAGGAGATTAGGCTCACGAACACATATAAGGGTGAGGAAAGTGAAATGTATTGGGCAAAAAGAAAAAAGGAAAAACAACTCTTAGCAAAGTAACAGAGAGTCCTGCTAGCAGGTTTCTCACCTCACAGATTGAGTCCCAGGTCACCACACAGGAATAGGATAGGCCAGCCTCCTCCTCACTGCAAATGGTGCAAATTTCCTGAGCTTCCACCCCATCTTCCTAGTATGCAGGTGGGCATAATTCAGAAAGAATAAGTTGGGAAAGGGCGAGCTTCATCCAGAACTGGCAGTCTGGTTTTTCAGCCTTCAAGGCAGGGTTTTCTGGGGAGTGGGGGGAACCTGTGGCTGCCTCCTGTATCTATCATTTCCCCATCTAAAGAAGTACATTTAACTGGTGTTAGAATAAGGATAAGAATAAGAATGAAGATTGATCTTAACTGCTTCCTGCTGACAGGGAGTGCTGTTTGGGAAAACAGCAGTCAGATCTCCCTCAGAGGCCTATCTAAGGGTCCCCAGCAGAAGGGGCCATTGTCCAAGGCTCTGGTTGCATGACCATTTGGAATCTGATGGCCTGAAGGTGAGAGGAGACAAACTGGGTTATTAGAAGACATGTATCAAGATGAAACAGAAGGGGTGGTTAAGGACAGCTCAAAAATTCCAAGGCCTTTTACCAGTTTGTACAGGGATGGGGGCTGCCAAAAGCTTGACTGGAAAAAGCATCACCCATCTGCCAGCATGTCAGGCTTCCGGGCTCCCTTCCCTTAGCCCAATCCTAATTTAACCAGTTTAGGGTTTTGGAAATTAACTTTTCCTACTTTGGAGGATGCATCCAAAGGAGTGTCCCATAGTATGGAGACACAGTTTCTTATCAATGAAGAGAGGGAAGAGGAGGAGAAAGAAAAAAAGAAGAAATTTTTTCAAAGTAGTCCCAGGGGTTCAGGATGCATATGAAAGGGTTACAGACTGAAGATGAATGACTACTCATCTAGAAAGAGGGGAGTGAGGCATTCTTGCTTTCCTTCTCTTCTTAGTGAATACCTGGGGTACATGAGGGAAGGAAAGTGAGGCATTCCTCTTTCTTTCCTTCATCCTTGTATCACCAAGTCCTGGTGACTGCAACAGGGTACTACCCATGGGTGTCAAAAAAATATCTTTCACCCATGTTAACAGGGGGCCTAAGGGGTGGGAGTATCTCCTCTTACCCACACACACCCTATCTCCTGTGTCAGTAGCCTTTGAATTCTCTAGACATCATTTATGCCATGGACACTAGTGTGACCTTTATCCATGAAATAGGAAACTTGGCTTAATTGGCAGGAATCAGTCACACTCACCTGTGCTCTGCCTTTTATACTCCATTACTGTCTGCCTCTGGATCACTCAGAGCTAGTTTTCATTCCTAGGGCTTTGACTTGAAGCTTGGAATTGAATTTAGGACAAAAATGTGTCTGATGGGGTTGGGGAGTTAGGAGGGTTGTATGGACTCCTTATCATAAGCTGAATGCTAAAGTGAAGCTGTGGAATTGTGTCCTCCTCCAAAAAGAAAAGGAAAAGGATGTCTTGTGATACACCCAGATAACTGGTGGCTATAGTTATGCTTGCTAAGATTTGGGTGCATGGGGCTTGGCTTTGGTTAGCTCCCTTGGTCTTACTTTCCCAAAAAGAAAACCTCTGGGTGATGGACATCCTATTTATTCACATCACCTGGCAAGATTTGCAAGGTAATTGCTCAGAACTAGAATATTGATCCAGATTTTTATGTCATCCATCCCTTTTGCTCTTTCTGAGCTGCAGCCAGAAGTTGCTGGTCCACAGGAACAAGCAGAGTTAGTCTAAAATGTAGGCAAAAACTTAAAAACAGCTAATGAGTCTAGAATCTAATGACAAATGTATAATAGGTTTTGTTATTATTTCTCTCTCTTCAGTCCTCATTTTCATTACACAAAGAAATTGTGGTGGGACTGACTTCTTTGCAAAATAGACTTTAGTCTTATATTTGGCGTGATGATTTGTATAAAGTGCAGCAGGAATAATTATTTCTACATAGGCCTTTTAGATTGGCTTTGATGGAACTCTTTTCCACAAGGAATCTCTGATAAGACATTTTAAAGCTGAGCCCAGCCATGGGTTTGTATCCTCAAATACCTGTGAGTTGCATAATCCCCCTTTTTAAGGTACCAAGATAAACTTGGAGATTCTGGGCCTTTCAGAAAGTGGCATTCTTTATTTACAACAGATCAGGAACCCTGTGCAGGATTGCATAGACAAGGATATGCGGCCAGTTTTCCCAAGTGGCTTTTATCAACTCTGCAAGTTGAGCTTGACTCCTTAAAGGGAAGCACACCTTTTCAGTTAAAGGCTTGGTAAAACAATCACTTTATTCAATTGCATTCAGTTGCAAAAGAAAATGGATTCTTATTGCACTGATGCAAACAACTATATTGCCATAAGTTAAGAATACTCACAACTAGTTTCTCAATTCTGGAAAAGCCAGGCAAAGAGAGCGAGAGAAACAAACATGCTCTAAATTTTGTTCTTTCAATTATTAAAGGCTGTAAATAGTTCAAAATAAGTTTCTTTGACTTTGAAAAACAAAACAAGGATCAGCAATATTCCAAACAAAAGTCAAAAAGATTGCTTCAGTTTTCTGTGAGTTCAGTCCATTTAGCTAACTCTTGTTTTGCTTGATATTTGTGAACATTTTAGCTCTTCATGAGTCCTGTATGTTTTTTCTTTATTTCAATTACAATCTCTAAAGTTATCAGAAACCTATATTTGAGAGCACCCATCAGAGTCCTATAGCTTATTATAAGCCATTTTTGAAAATGATAAAAACAAGACAGCAGTTGTTTGTGAATAACAAAATGTCCAGGGTAGTTGCAGTTAGAAACACAATTGACCAAGAAGTTTGATTATCTCTGTGGTTTACAGTAGCTTAACAACCTTAATTATAATTGATAGCATATACTTTAGACATTAGAATTTTGGAAATCCCATACAATTTCGAAACATATGTTAGCATTATTCACCAAAATATAACCTAAAGAAGTTTGAACACATTTTGGCAATCCCATGTAACTAAATCTGTTCAATAATCTTGTTTCCCTCTCTTTTGGATACTTCAGGGGCCCTCTGTAGCATCCAAAGCCAGGCATCAGAAAAGACGATTTTGAAATTAAAGTTTGATTTGGGGAAGCCTGTTAAATATGTTAGAGGTTTAAAACACTTGATGTTATGAAATAGAATGCCAGATTACCATTTATTTTGCCAAAACGATGACTCAAAATTTTAAAAAGCAAAAACCTTTTATAATACTTTACAAATTTTGCTGAAGAACAGATCAGTGCCTCCAGAGTACCTTGTTGTGCTTTTACTTCAATGCTTAATTTACAGAAAATCTGTATAATACCATTTTGAATTTACTCAATGTGTTCACACATGGAATACTTGCAAGATTAACTTTTACAATCCTTCCATCATTTTTTCAAACACTCAGCTTTATATGATCTAATTGAAAGCAATCCTTTAACCCTAGGTAAGAGTTTACATTCCACTCCTTCTTATAATCTTTTACTGAAAACTTATCTTACTGTTCTTACACACTTGACATGTAATTATATTTCCAGTAGTTTTAATTACATGTTATAATGGTAACTCCTTGCAATTCTAACTTTAATGTAAAACCTAGTAAGTTGTTTTAATATGTGCTAGATGCAGCTAAGGTTTGATTCCTTACAGCATGATTAAAAGCATGGTTAACTCCATATGTCCAGTTCTTACCAATAGTGAACCCAGTAAGTTGAAAAGTTCTTAAAGGCAGTTTAAAACCACAAAACATTTAGCAAACCTGTATATTACCCACATAATTTAGTTCACCTGTTTACATTTTGATGGCATCTGCATTTTACAAATAATTTTTAAGGCTGTTTTTATTTCTCAAAGATTCAAGTCATGTGAACTAAAAGGTACCACAGCTTTTATTTTCCCTTTAAAAAATTTGATCCAAGCACTTATATTCCTTTAGGCCAATTAATTAGAGCTCTTTTTTATAGACATCATAATTACAGAGACAGGCAGAAGAAAATCCATCAGCCATAAGATTTTTTGTTTGCCAATCTCCTGATTGAATTATTGGCCCCTGAGTGGAGCCCTTTAAGAGACAGGGTTTGGAAAACATTCAGCTTTTTAAGGCCTTTTTATAAACAAGTATAACTGGGATTCAAAAACAGATTTTGAGAGGGATTGATCTGCCTTTCAGTCCTGGGGTCTCATGAGAAAAACAGAGGTCTCTCTCCTCTCATGTTTGCATGAAAAGTGGCAAAGCAAAATGGAGAAAAATAATTCAGCCAACCAAAAACAAAAAATATTTTCCAGCAAAACAAGGTGGAAGTAAAGAAAAACATAAGGGCTTTTTAAACATACCAGTGTCTTGGATATCCACTTTTAATTAAGCTGAGTGCTTTTAAGAAAATCCTTTTAAATTCCCTATTACCTGACTTTAGCCATGCCAACTGGCCAATATTTCTGGCTTTCAAACTTTACTAAAGGCTCAGAGAAAGGAAAATCCAAGGTGGTTCATGGTTGGGAAGGAGGGAGGAAGAGAATCAACAAATAGCAAAGGTTGCACAGATACCAAATCAGAAAGGACTCATATGCTAAGCTAAGAGTGAATCCAGGTGCCATTGTAAAATGGTGGAGGCTAAACAAAACATTGCCACATAGTTACAGGTCATGCTCCTAATGATGCAAAACAAGATGGAGACCTACAGCAAAGTTTGCTACTGATCATAGAAAAAGTAATGCAAAGCACACCAGATTGGCTACAGCTTAAGGCCAACCTCACAGATCCTTTTTTGTATTTAAAACTTTACAGAGAATACACACAGTAATAGATGGGGTCCTGGCCCAGTAAAACATGTTCTAAAAAAAAAAAGCCTCTCACATAAAAGTTAACATCTGACAGGATAGAGAAAAGAAATTAAAGTGTAGGGTTGGAAAGATGTCTGGGGGAAGAACCTCTTATACTTGTGAAAATGGGTTTCTCCAACAGGGAGGGAAATTTAAGAGGGGAGCTGGGGAGCCACCAGTGTGTCCATCCATCCCAAAAAGAGAAGGAAAAGGTCAACATTCCCAACCTCTGGGAAAAATGTGTGGTGGGGGCATAATTTCCTCTACCCTCAGAAGACATCTGGGGACAAAAAGGCTTAGACAAGAAAGGAAAAAATATTTTTTGGTTTGCATGTTACTCACCCTTCCTCAAGCCCCATATTGGATGCCAAAAATGTTGCAGAACTTTCTCCTTAGTTCAGCTAAAACCTGGCTCTTGTCACACAACCACGAAAGATTAGGCTCACAGACACATAGAAGGGTGAGAAAAATGAAATTTATTGGGTGAAAAGGAAAAATAACTCTCAGGAAAGTGAGAGAGAATTCTGCTAGCAGCTTTCCCACCTCACAGATTGAATCTCAGGTTGCCACACGGGAACAGAAGTCAGGCTCCTCCCTATTGCAAATGGCATGAACTTCTAGAGGCTTCACCCTGTCCTCCCAATGCTCAGGTTGGCATTATTCAGAAAGAATAAGTTAGGAAAGGGCAGGCTTCATCTGGGACCTGCAGTCTGGTTTTTCAGCCTTCAGGCTGTTTTAGGCTTGAAGGCAGGCTTTCACCAGTGTGGGAGGTGGGGGACACATGGTTGCCTCCTGTCTCTATCACTATAAGGTCAAACTGAAGAAGCTCTCTCCACCAGACTTCGCCTGTGCTACCTATACATTTGATCAAATTGCTGTCTTTAAGGGCTCCTAAATTTGCTGGAGTCCCAGGCTTTCCAGGAAGTGATCTTCCTTACTGCCTTTGAGAATCAGACCTTATAAACCAGGACCATATTCCCAGGGGGGCTTTGTATGCACCAGCTCCATAAGTGAAGTCAACCCTTGACCTCAAAAGTGGCTGATTATACTGAATTTAGTGAGAATTATTCTCAAATGTGACACTCCAGCTAATGCTGCACAATTTATCTAATAATATCCTGGTAAGAACCTATGCAAATAACTATGTTGCCACAGAAAGCAAGGAAATTCAGAATTCAGAATTTTCTAATCTGGGGTTCAGGGGTAATCAGACATTATTTTGAAATTTTTACTTGAATTTACAAAAATTGAATTTATTAAATTTTTTGGATCCAGAAAGCTCAGGAAGAAATAGAATATATATATGTATATTCTGTATATATAGAATATATATATATATATATTTACACACATATGGAAGATAAAACAATACCAACAATATAAAAAATAAATAGTTACCAAAAAATGTCCCTCATCAGTTTATTCAGTCTTATGTAGTTAATTTTTGTGTTGGATCTTAGGTTAGCAGTCAGCTTTCATGAAGCCATCTATTTCTAGACTAAAAATGATTCTGAAAACTCTGACTCATCCCACTGCTGTGGTCTCAAAGTTGTCTAAGCAATGTCAGCACAGAATCCTGGACCTAAAAGATTATTCTTTGAAGTATTCATAGTTTGTATAGTCCTTTTGCTCAAGATAGGCACTGTGACTGTTCTTTATTGAGGAAGCAAATGCTGACCTGTAACTTTTAGCAGAAACTTTAAGCAAGTATCTGGATGAAACAAAAGCTATCTGTAAATGACAGTGAGACAGGCAATTGTATAGACCAAACTATACAGGTAGAACTGACCCACGATTGCAGCAACCAGCCTGGGAAGCCAACCTACTTTCTGTAGCAACCAGTCCAAGAAATCAAATGACAACCCAGGCAGCAATTGTCCTCAAATGGCCAGGACTTGATTAATAACTGATAGTTTCCCTAATTTTCATCCCTGCTACCAATTTTAGAACCAACCAGAGAAAGCCAAGTATGTTCCCTAAACAAATCACATAGGATGCTCCACTTCCAGTTGGCCCACCTACAGCTTCCCCAGGCCAACAGCCTTTCATGAGGGTACTCTTGAAGCTTTCCCTCTTCCCACTGTAGAACTCTCTCACTCCTCTCCCTGCCTTTGAATCTCTGTCAAAACACAAGTGATGGTGGCTGACTCCCTTGCTATCTCAAGATGAGAATAAATAGGCTTTGTTTGTTTTCATTTGGGTGGTCTCTATTCATTTGCATAACAGAGGCTTAATAGCTACAGTTACTCTATAACATTTTTGTGTTATTATAATTTTTTAAATATATGTTAAGTTCTGGGGTACATGTGGAAAACATGCAGGTTTGTTACATAGGTATACACATGCCATGGTGGTTAGCTGCATCCATCCCCCAGTCACCTACATTGGGTATTTCTCCTAATGTTAGCTCTCCCCAATTCCCACCCCTCCACCCCACTATCCCTCCCCTAACCCCTCTAACCTCTGACAGGTCCCAGTGTGTGATGTTCCCTTCCCTGTGTCCATGTGTTCTCATTGTTCAACACCCACTTATGAGTGAGAACATGCGGTGTTTGGTTTTCTGTTCTTGTGTCAGTTTGCTGAGAGTGATGGTTTCCAGCTTCATCTATGTCCCTACAAAGGACATGAACTCATCCTTTTTTATGGCTGTGTAGTATTCCATGGTGTATATGTGCCACATTTTCTTTACCCAGTCTATTTTTGATGGGCATTTGGGTTGGTTCCAAGTCTTTACTATTGTGAACAGTGTCACAATAAACATACATGTACATGTGTCTTTACAGTCGAATGTTTTATAATCCTTTGGGTATATACCCAGTAATGGGATAGCTGGGTCAAATGGTATTTCTAGTTCCAGATCCTTGAGGAATCGCCACACTGTCTTCTACAATAGTTGAACTAATTTACACTCTCACCAACAGTGTAAAAGCATTCCTATTTCTCCACATCCTCTCCAGATTGCATGAGAGGATGTCTCATTGTCTGGAGACAATCTGTTGTCTCCAGATTTCTTAATGATCACCATTCTAACTGGTGTGAGATGGTATCTCAATGTGGTCTTGATTTGCATTTCTCTAATGAACAGTGATGATGAGCTTTTTTTCATATATTTCTTGGCTGCATAAATGTCTTCTTTTGAGAAGTGTCTGTTTATATCCTTTACCCACTTTTTGATGGGGTTGTTTTGTTCTTGTAAATTTGTTTTAGTTCTTTGTAGATTCTGGGTATTAGCCCTTTGTCAAATTGGTAGATTGTAAAAACTTTTTTGCATTCTGTTGATTGCCAGTTCACTCGAATGATAGTTTCTTTTGCTGTGTAGAAGCTCTTTAGTTTAATTAGATCCGAT
>CAUYLG010016349.1:0-25714 GCA_963573385.1 Cacajao melanocephalus
TTTATCCTCTGGCTGAATTTACCCCCTTACAATATTGTAGTGCCCTTTTTTTTTTTTTTTTTTTTTTTTTTTTTGAGACAGTCTCACTCCGTCACCAGGCACCAGGCTGGAGTGCAGTGGCGTGAGCTTGGCTCATGTAGTGACCTTTTTTACAGTTTTTGTCTTGAAGTCTATTTTGTCTAAGTATAGCTACTCCTGCATTTATTTGGTTTCCGTTTTCATGGAATCTCTTTTTCCATCCCTTTTATTAGTCTATATGTGTCTTTATAGGATGAAGTGTGTTTCTTATAGTTAGACTGACATTGGATCTTATTTTTTTTTAAATTTATTCAGCCACTCTATATCTTTTGATTGGAAAACAGTCCATTTACATTCAATGTTATTATTGATAAGTAAGGACTTACTCTTTGCACTTTGTTATTTATTTTCTGGTTGTTTTGTGGTCTTGTCTTTCTTCTTCCCTTCCTTCTTGTCTTCCTTTTCCTGAAGATAAAATTTTAACTGGCTACACGTTTTAATTACTTGCTGCTTATTTTTTGTGTATCTGTGCATGTTTTCTGATTTAAAGTTACCATGAGGATTGCATACCCCCATTAATTTAAATGGATGGCAATTTGACACTGATTGCACAAACAAGCAAAGAAAATTAATTAAGACTCTGCATTTTAACTTCATCCTCCCACTTTTTAATGTTTCGTTGTTTGTATTTATATCTTATTGTATTGTCTATATATGTCTTAAAAAGTTGCAGTAATTGTTTCTGATTGGTTCGTCTTTCAGTCTGTCTATGCAAGACATGAGTAGTTTCTATGCCACAATTACAGTATTATAGTATTTTGGGTTATGTTGTGTCCTTACTATTACCAGTGAGTTTTGTACCCTCAGATGATTTTTTTTTTATTGCACATTAACATTCTTTTCTTTCAGATTGAAGTATTTCCTTTTGCATTTCTTATAGGACAGGTCTGGTGTTGATGAAATCTCTCAGCTTTTGTTTATCTGGGAAAGTATTTTTCCCTTCATGCAATATTATTTTTACATTTTTATTTTTTCCTCTGCATAGAAAGGGTTGGTAATATGAATAATTTTAGTTCTGTGTTTCCTAGTCATCCTGAGATAAAGGGACATAGTTGAACTTTAAGTGTTTGAAATTAAAATGTGTCCAATAGCAAGACTGAATTACCAAATAGGGAACTATGTTGGTCTTCTATGAATGGCAAGAGGCCATGTCTTGGTGAGGAATATATGGTTATAAAAAGAGGTAGTGATTTTGAGTAGAAAGGCAAGGCAAATTTGATACAACTCTTTCAAATGTAGGTTCTGGAAAAGGAAAAATGGGCAATTAGTTATGCTTTGTCTTAAAGTTAGTATTTGCCATGCTGTTTTTTTTTTGCTTTTATAAAGTTTTCTTGTGCCACAAACCTGGTTTTCCAAACATTTTTCTTATTGTCTGCCCTCAGTTATCCAAGAGGATAACATTGATGGATAAAGTATATTCTTTATCTTGGTATCTCTTCAAGAACACAGAGAATTGTCTCTTACCTTCCTCATTCCACTTCTGAATCTTATCATTGGAAATTCATGGCACCTGTCACAGAGGAAAGAGAAAAACCCAAATGGGCCATAATGATGACTTTGGGCAGACTCAGGAATGTAGATGTGCTCCTAGGAATTTTATCAGACACCACAATTTGACTAAGTTGGACCTAGCTCCAGTAGAAAATGAGAAACAATAAAATATAACCCCCACATATCTTTAAAGAGCTGCAAACAATCTTTGCTCCAAGCAATAATTCAATCTAGGTGGGTAGCATTTGCTTTGCTACATGTTATGAGCTTGATAGGGTGATTAGACATTTTAATTCCTTTTCCGCTGGAGGTTTAAGTTCATTGCCTGTTCACTAACATTTCCTTTTACTTCACTGCTGGCCTGCTTGGGGTTCAAGATCAGAATTGTAATTTGAGGATTATGAGAGTAAGGCTGATCAATGTTACTTTTCAGATGCTTTTCTGGGTATCTTACTTGAGCTTTTCTCAGACGGGGCCAAGGAAGGGAGTGAGATATTTTGCTGTTAAGGTGAAACAAAAAAAGGAGGGAAAGTGAGCCAAATGGAAGAATACATCTAGCTGGAGTCTGTCCCATTCACTGCTACTGTTTTCCCTTTCAAAGAAAGATAGTGTAAATCAAGCTTCCTTGCGCCAATAAAATTATGATAGTTTGGCCCATGCTGTGCATCGTGCTTTATCATGATAAAGAAACAGGTAGCTTTAAATGAAAGCATTTGACGATTTGTCAGGCTTTTGGCGGTTGATCAGCCCCGTTGTGAAAGGACAGTAATATCGCTGCTATGCTGAGGCTGCTTAAAGAATGTGAAATGTGGATCATGGCACTGAGGTAGTTGACGGTAAATCAGATTTGATTTCCCCTCTGAGAGCACAAAATGAACCTTGTCGTTATCAGGAAGAGAAATGAAATCTTTAAATATTTCTCAACGTTTTGTCATCTCTGCCTGTCGGCGTGATTTAACATAAAATTCCCCCAAAGTAGGAAGTGCAGGTATTATTTCATTTCATTTCAAAGATAAACTTCACAGTTTTTCCCTATAAATTACTTGAAAAGCCCCCAATTTGTGATTGTGGAGTTACCTTAAGATCAATTACATTTTAAAATAAAATAGTATTAGTAAAAAATGGGCTCTGTGTTTTGTCCCCTGCTGATAGCCTGGCAGTCCCTAAACATAGTGATATCCTAGTGTTTATGGGAAAATACCAGAAGGGCTAAGAGAAGTTGCTTATAAATGGTTTGAGTTACCTGTGCTGCCAAAACAGCTTGTTTATTGAACTTTTGACCGCACATTTCTAATATGACCTGTGGTTACCTATTTTCAGGTTTTAAACTCCTGTTTGCTTTTCTTACCTTTCCCCCTTATCTTACTTAGTTAATAGTAATGAGACTTTGCAGACAGTTGCAAAATTTCTATTACCCCAAGATCTAAAATGCCATTTTAAAGAAAAGATACTCTTTTTTTTCTTTTTATTATAAGCGTATGAATAACGCATGCTCACTGCAGAAAAAACTAAAGATTTCAACAACAAACATCACCCGTGGCCCAGAGAGAAACTCTGTTAACATTCTTGTTTATGTTCCTATGGACTTAATACATGAATATATTTTATTTAACATTGGATCATGCATTCTCAATTATGGAATGTTAGAGAATGAAGCCTTGCAAATTTCTGTTTTTTGGTCTCAGGGTTAAAGACTGAATATTTTAATGAGTTTATTTGCAAGCCCTGTTCAGTATTTATTGCAGGGGGGAATATCTTTCTTATTTTTTTTTCATTTTCACTAAAGAAAGAATAAGACGTATAAACTGCCAAGTGCAACATAAGGTATTTGGGTTATGGCTGAAGAAAATTTGCTTGATATTATTAGTTACTGGAACAAATATGTTATTTTTTAAAATTATTCTTTAAGTTCTGGGGTACATGTGCAGAATGTGCAGGATTGTTACATAGGTATACACGTGCCATGGTGGTTTGCTGCACCCACCAACCCGTCATCAACATTAGGTATTTCCCCTAATGCTATCCCTCCCCTAGCTCCCCACTCCCCTACAGGCCCCGGTGTGTGATGTTCCCCTCCCTGTGTCCATGTGTTCTCGTTGTTCAACTCCCAATTTTGAGTGAGAACACGTGGTGTTTGGTTTTCTGTTCCTGTGTTAGTTTGCTGAGAATGACGGATTCCAGCTTCATCCATGTCCCTGCCAGGGACATGAACTCATCCTTTTTTATGGCTGCATAGAATTCCATGGTGTATATGTATCACATTTTCTTTATCCAGTCTATCATTAATGAGCATTTGGGTTGGTTCCAAGTCTTTGCTATTGTGAACAGTGCCACAATAAATATACGTGTGCCTGTGTCTTTATGGTAGAATGATTTATAATCCTTTGGGTATATACCCAGTAATGGGATTGCCAGGTCAAATGGTATTTTTAGTTCTAGATCCTTGAGGAATCGCCACACTGTCTTCCACAATGGTTGAACTAATTTATACTCCCATCAACAGTGTAAAAGCATGGAACAAATATGTTATTGATCTTTAATACTTCAGCACTTCCAGCATTGAGCCAGGGAGCCGTTATCCTATCTGTTGACTGACTGATTGACTTGACCAAATGAGAAGCACCAGAGGCTCTTCCTAAATCCCTAATTAGTGTGGGGACAGGTTAAATCAAACAGACAAACTTCCCAGTGAATTACAGTCCATGACAGTATTGTAGATAAAGAATTAAAAAACGATAGATAGCAGAATAGTAAATTCTGAGAAAGGCTAAAATTAATTAATGCTTTATTTCTGTCCTATATTTTTCTATCTTCCATATACTCTGTTTGGAAAGAATCAGATATTGAAATCCTTATAGAAAGTTTGAGTTCAGGCTGAGTGAGATATTCCAGAGTGTCACATGCATTAACATTTTTCACTCATAATAAATTAGATTCTATTTTTGTGTCTACATTACAGATAGAGTAACAGAGTGAGATTTGTTGGTTCAATAGTTAGCATCTACTATGTTTAGGAACTGCACTGCATACTGGGATATGGCAGTGATTTCATGGAAAAAATCCTAGCCCTCCTGGAGTTTGTAGTCTAGTAGATAGACAACCAATGAGATGAAGAGATATATTGAATGTAAGAAGGTAGTGAGTATTGTGTTGAAAAATAAAGAGGAAAGGGCTCTAGAGAGTGTTCTGATTCAAGATTTGACTGGCCTCAAATCTAGATATTTTCTCTTCAAATCCTGTGCTGCTCTGATTATAATAAGATGTCAAGAACAAGCGATTTTCATCTGAAGATACTGCCTGAGTTGGATTCATAGGAAAGAATAATTTATGTGGTTCATAAATTATTCTTAAGCAATAAATCTGAATAACTGTCATGGAAAGAAGAAGGATTGGAGTATCATCACAACTAAGGAAACCAGAGGAGTTGTTTTCAAATAAATAAAAGCAAGCACTGCTATTTGGCCCCTGTTGAAAGGCCAGAGTTGGAATCAATCAGCTTTGGATTCCTGTTTACTTCTAGCATTGTGTCAACAAGCCTGTGGAGTACTCAAAACACCAAAGACCAGCAGATGTTTTTGACATATTTATTTTGTCGAAAAGTCAACATGTATTGTTTTTCATCCTGTGAATGTGTCCTCACCTTCTGCACTCTGCCCTAGTTTTTCAACCCTTCCTCAAATCCTCCCTTCTAATTTAGCCAAGCTTGGAAGAAATTTTCTTCTGGAGACTGTGTCTCAGTTAGAGTGCACTGAACACTGAATGGATCACAGTAAAACTATCTATATGAGTTACTGCAATTTTAAGAGAAAAAGCATTTTAGAAATACTGGGGTGAAGAAGGAATGTTACTAGAATGCTGAAGCAGAAGATGATCTTGTCTGAAGTAGTTTGTCTTTAAGTGTTTCAGTCAGTGTTCAGCCTGAGAAGCAGAATTACTAGAATGGATAGATAGATAGATAGATGGATGGATGATAGATAGGTAGAAGATAGCTAGAAAGCTAGATGGGGTGGAGGAAAAGAAAGGGAAGGAGTAAGAGAAGGAGGAAGAGAGATTTATTATAAGGAATTGGCTTACTGGACTGTGACAGCTGGTTCAGTAAGTCTGAAATCCACTGGGCAGGCGATAAGGAAAGGAAGCTCATGGGTAAGCTCCAACATATAGGTATCAGTGGAAGCTACTTTCCACAGGCAGAATTTCTTCTCTCTCAGTGCAACATCAGCCTTGCTTTTAAGTTTTTCTAGCTCATTTAATCATGCCCATTTAGATTACCCTAAGTAATCTACCATACTCAAAGTCAACTGGTTAGGAACTTTCATTACAGATGCAAGGTTCCTTCATAGCAACACCTAGGATGGTGTATGAATAACTGGACACTGTAGCATAGGTAAGTTGACACATCAAAAACAAAACAAAAACGAGAAAATCACCTTGTAAATGTGATTTTTGAGAATCTTAATTGGGATATGTACTGCAAAGCCCTGAAATATATAACTTTCCCTTTAAGGCTTCTAACTTAAATTTATTTTTTGTTTCAATGTGAAAAGTACGCTTTTGTCTTTTCAGCTGTCAATACTTGTCAAGACTATAAGAAATGTATTTTTAAATGTGATGATTAATGTCAGTGCAGTGTTTCTGCTGTGTCTTTCAAATTCATTTCATATTAAAAATAAAGCAAGATGAAAAAGATTATCTGTTAGTCAAATGCAGAGTTTTTGCCCACTGAAAAATAAACTGCATTCCCTCCCTCTTTTTGGCAAGCAAATTCTAATTTATTTTTGTTGGCAGGAGTTAGATAGTATATCCAGCCCTAGTGGACGTGATCAGTCAAAACCAGTCATGGAGATCCTTTTGCTAGTAACTGGACCAGGAACGGTCATGTGACCCAGTTTTGGCTAAGGGTAAATGGAGATCTAATGGAGGCTTTTTAGAAGGATTTAGAATCTTTATAAGAGATGCATCCCTATAAGAGAGAGGCATAAGAGAAGGCAGCTCTTTTGCTCCTGCCCTCTTCCTGCTTGGGAAGACTTTAGAATGATCATGTAATGCTTGAAGTTTTGCAGACAATATGTGATCATAAAAGGATACATTATGGGCACTTTGTGGATAACAGCACAAAGAGAGCCATGTTCTAATGATACCACGGAGCTACTGAACTAACCTGCATATTCCACTCTCAGATTTTCCAAGTATGGACCATATTGTAGTGCCAGAAAATAAGGAAATGCTCAAAAAACCATACAATGGTAGAGGTATGTCAAAGAGACACAGAAACCAACTGAAAAAGCTGTTGATGGCTAAAACGGAAAAAAAAATGGACAGTAAAACAAATGAGGCAAATATTGGGCTATAATCCTAAATATTTGTAAATATCCATGAACCCATAATGATACAAATGACTGAATAAATAAACAAATGGGAGAAGATAAACGAGTTTTTTCTGCAGAGGAATTTCAAAGAAATTCCCCAAGGAAGTGGAGGATAACTCCTACTCCTTAAGAATGGATTGTGTACACAGTAGCCTCTTTCCAAAGAGTAGAGTATGGAAAGGGGTTGAAGAGAGTAACTTTTCAGTGGAAAAGCCCAGTGTATTTGTTTTCTATTGGTGCTGTAACAAGTGATCACAAACTTAATGATGTAAAACAATAAAACTATTACCTTACAGTTTTGGGGTTAGAAGTCTTAACACTGGACTACCATCAAGGTCTTAGCAGGGATGTGGACAGGGCTGCATTCCTTTTGTGGGGCTCCAGGGGATAATCAGTTTCCTTGCCTTCTTTAGCTTCTAGAGGCTGCTCAAATTCCTTGGCTCATGGTCCCCTTTCTCTACCTTGAAAGCCATAAAGCAACAGGTCCAGTTCTCACATCACATCACTTGGACCTGCTTCCTTCATCTGCTTTCTCCTTTTCCTCTGACTCTCTCTTCTTTTTGATTGTATTGGGCCTACCCAGGTAATTTGGGATACGTTTCCTATTGGAAGGTCCATTGATTAGAAAGCGTAATTCCATTAGTAATCTTAATTTCCCTTTGTCATGTAACCTGACATATTTACAGGTTCCAGGGATTAGGGCACAGACACATTTGGCAGGGGCTAGTATTCTCTCTACTACATCTGGCTAGCATTGCCTCAGCCAGGTGGTCAGGGCTCACAGCAACAGTAGTAAGTGATGCTGATAAATCATGTACACTTGATTGGTGATGAGAGTGGTACATTACTTCTGTGATGTTCCCCCCTCCCCCACCGAACCATATTCAAGTCTAATCATGGGAAAAATATTAATACTAAGCACATCGCCATTGAGGGACATTCAGTAAAATACCTGAATAATACAACTCCAAACTATCAAGGGTCATTGTGGTAGGAATGTGAGTGACTCCTAGAAGCTGGAAAAGGTAAGGAAATAGATTCTCCCCTAGAGCCTCCAGAAAGGGACAAGCCCTCCTGACACATTGATTTCAGCCTAGTTAGACCTGTATTGAACTTACGGCCTACAGACATGGGAGATAATAAGTTTAGATGATTTTAAGCCACTAAGTTTGTGGTAATATTTTACTGCAGCAAAAGAAAACTAATACTATCATTAAAAACAAGAAAAGTCTGAGAAACTTTCACAGCCAAGATAAGTCTAAGGAGACTTGACAACTAAATGTAATGTGGTATCTTGGTTGGGATCTGGGAACAGAAAAAAGAACATTAAGTAAAAATTAAGGAAATCCATATAAATTGTGGATACTAATTAATAATAATGTATGAATATTAATTCATTAATTGTGCCAAATATACAGTGTTAATAATGGGGAAAGCAGTGTTTGAGGTACATGGGAGCTTTTGTATTAAGTTTTAATTTTTCTGTAAATCTATAACTATTCTAAAATAAAACGTTTAACAAAGAACAAAATAAAAAGTAAGAGTCTTAGTATATAAGCCACTATTAAAATGGTGTTCCATTGTGGTAGGTGAAAATACCCAAATGCCAAATGGATGATCCAGGTAATACTTTATTAAGAATCTACTATGTGCAGGGGTACTGTAGGGTATATAAAAATGAATCTTTCAGGGACCCTCTTCTCAAGGAACCCAAGTTCTAGTTGAGACAATAACACATTTGTGAGTTGCTATTATAGTGAGAAAAGGCGTAAAAGCCATGAGTCTAAAGCTCAAAGGATATTTGGGTAAGAAAATGAATTTCCACTTGGGGACTTTGTGGAGGAGTTAGTATTTGTATTCTGCCTTGAAGTATAACCAGAGCTTGTACATGTGTACTTGAAGATGAAGAAGAAAACTGACAAGCCAAGAGTATTAGAACAAAGCCCTAGGAAAAGAGGATCTTAGCAGAAGTATGTTGAAGTGCCTTGAATGCCTGAATTATGTCTGCCTTGTTCATCATTATATCCTCTTTGCTTCCAACAGAACAAGCAGCAATTGCTTCACAAATATAGGTTGATTAATGGAAGGAAAAATAGATGAGAAATAGGTTGTGAAGACCTCCAGTGCCAGATTAATGAGTTTAGCCACTTAAAGTTTTCAAGCAAAACAACATGATTTGAGCTGTTCTGTGGAAAGATTAATCTGGCAAAACAAAAGCAGTTTAGATGGAAAGGGAGAGGAAGGAAAATATTAAACTTGTACAAGTGAGAAATTATAACTATAGTACTCTTATTTATTTGCTAAAATCAGTAGGCTCTTTTTATTAAAAATTTGATTTTTGTTTAGATCAAATTAATACCTTATAAAAATCAGTGATTTATAATGAGAAATACCAGTCTCCTGTTCAAGCAGAATAACCCGTGTCTCCATATTAGAGATAGCAGCTTTCAACTCTTTTAACCATTTATTCTTTTTTTTTTTGGTGGATCACCTGAGGTCAGGAGTTCGAGACCAGCCTGGCCAACATGGCGAAACCCCTTAACCATTTATTCTAATATTTACCTCCTTATTTTTAAGTTTCAAACATATATGACTAGATCTTATTTTTGAAATTTTAGGTACTATTTTTTGACTCTACTCTGAAAAATGAGCATTTCACTTTCTTGCACTAACTCATAATTCCTTACACTTGCTCCCATAATTCCTTTTCCCCATTTGACTAGTATGGGTATAGTAACCATTTTTGCTAATCAGTATTTGGTGTTTACAAATTTATTATAGATAATGGCTAGACCAATAGCTAAGCCATATGGTCTACTATGATTATCACAGTTTCTTTTTTATATAACTTTTCATTTTCGTTGAGGGTAATAATTGCTTTGTTTTTTGTTTACTTAGTTTTCTATAGCCCTTTCAATGGGGTTAGGCACACTATGACGTCTAATGCACCAAATTGGAGCAAATATTTTCTAAGATTGTTCTCAGGGTAATACATTACTGTAAGATATATTGTCTTTGAAATTCTGACTGCCTTTTAAAGAAATGGACACTTTTGTTTCTTTGATTTCACATTTTCCTGTTTACTCTCTGGTTTTCTTGAAGTATGTTTTCCAAGGAACTTACTCTGGTATTTGGAAGGTAATAATCTTAAAAGATTATATGTCTATATACAATTGTTCAAATTAATATATTAGATGGATATAGAAGTCTAGTTTGAAATTATTTTTCCTGAGAATTTTGAAGATTTTACAGTTATCTTCCAGTGCCTAGAGGCATGCCTTTTTGATTTCTGATCTTTTCCATGTAGCATGTTTGTTATCCTTGGGAGTTTTTGAGGTTTAAAAACAACCCATGATGTTCTGAAACCTTACTATGTGTGCCTTGGTGTGGGTACTTGATATGGTTTGGGTCTGTGTCCCCACCACATCTCATGTTCAATTGCAATCCCCAATGTTGGAGGTGAGGCCTGTTGGGAGGCAATCATATCATGCAGGTGGATCCTTCATGAATGGTTTAGCACTGTCCCTTTAATTCTGTTCTCGTGGTAGTGAGTGAGTAAGTTATTGTGCGACTTGGTTTGTTTAAAAGTGTGTAGCACCTCCCCTGCCCTCTCTTGCTCCTGACCCAGCCGCGTAAGATGTGCCTGTTTCCACTTTACCTTCTGCCATGATTGTAAGTTTCCTGAGGCCTCCCCAAGAAGCAGATACTGCCGTGCTTCCTTCACAGCCTGCAGAACCATGAACCAATTAAACCTCTTTTTTAAAATAAGTTATTCAGTCTCAGGAATTTCTGTACAGAAGTGTGAGAACAGACTAATATATTACTTCTTACTTATTTTTCATGTAGTTACATTTTTGCTCTGTTTTTCTGACAGTTGTTCCCTCCAGTTTTAATTACCAATATTTCAAATGAATACAAGTATTATATACTTTTAATCCTCTTATGTTACTTATTTTCTGAAGATTTTTTAAAGTTAAGTTTCTGTTCTCATTTCATGAATATAATTGTTCCTTTCTGAGAATATTAATTACAGCTTTGGGGAAGTTTTTACTCAGAGGTCTTCTCATTTATTTATTTAGTCTTTCATGTCCTCGAAGGTCTAATGATCCTTGACTTCTATTCAGTGTGATTTAAGGCTAAGTCATTCTGATTTATGCTTGGCTTAGACATCTCCTATAGGATTAATAGACAGCATTCTCAGTATTTTGCGCAGGAACCCTCATGTGTCAACTGTATAGGTCTTTTATTTCAGGCCAACTCAGGGAAAATTCTTCTAGTCTCCAATATTCTGCCTAGGGAACATAAATCCAGCTGCTCTTTTCTATGAACCACTTAGGGGAACTTGGATTGACAGGGTTCTTCATTCTTCACTTTGTAAACTTTCACTTAATTCTCCTGTTTTAGGATGGTGTCTTATATTGTATTAGCCGTTGTTGTGCAAGGTCTCACAGAGATTATGACCTCACAGATTCAATTCCAACAAAAATTAAGCCTCACCGCCTGTTGGGATGGTGAGCAGTAGAGGAGAAATCTTGGACTAGAAATTGCCTGTTGCATAGTTCCATAATCTCTTATCTGAAACTCTTTGAGCCAGACATGTTTGAAGATTCAGATTTTTTTAGATTTTAGAAAATAATATGTTACATAACTGATATAAAGTTGGTCTTTGAACAACACATGAGTTAGGGGTGCTGAACCCCAAACACTAGAAAATCCATGATATAACTCTGACTCCTCTAAAACCCTATTGTTGACCAGAAGCCTTCCTGATAACATAAACAGTCAATTAATGCATATTTTGTATGTTGTTATGGTAGTCTTATAAGAAAGTAAGCTAGAGAAAAGAAAATGTTAAGACAATCATAAGGAAGAAAAAATATATTTATAGTACTTTACTGTATTTATCAAGGCTATAAGTTTACATTGCCTGTTTAGAAGCAAATCATCTATCTGAAATGGGGGGGCAGGGTGGCAACTGAAGCTAAAAACCTCAATCCATGGTACATATCAAACAATTCAACTTTTTCTTGTAATGTCATGCCTTTCTTTGCTTCTTGGGAGCGCCTCCAGAATCACTAGTGGCACTTTGAATGGGTCTCATGGTGTAATTCAAGGTTTATGGTATTGCACTAAACACAATGAAAAATACTCAAGAACCAAGAGAGATTACTTTTTACTGTGATAAGCAATTTACTGGAGAGATGAACTGCTCATGCAGAGATGATTAGCATCACATGGTGTTTTGAGCAGATACTTGCAACACTTGAGCTCACTGCAACAGCAATAGGAGGTGACTAGAAATTATTACGGTAATACAGCATTACTGCAGTTAATTTTATTCAGTTGTGTTTTAATACTGCAACTTTATGTTTGTTTACATTTCTCTTGATTGCAAATGGAACCCTGTACAGTCTGTAAGCACGTGTGTACGTTTTGATACATCTTAACTTTTTATAATACATTTGTGTGTACTTTATGGTAGTAAATGACAAAATAGAGCTACATATATTTTGTGCATTCATGAGATACATTACTTTTTATTAATTTTTGATATTTCTAGGTTATGGGGGTTCATCTGTGAGTCTTTTCAGATTGTCACAATTCTCCAAAAAAATTTTAATATGTTTATTGAAAAAAAATCTACATATAATTGGACCTGTACAGTTCAAACCCATATTGTTCACGGGTCAACTGTATTATCTAGTGGACCTGTGGTAGCTTCCTTAATCAAACACACATTGAATTTTTGCAGTGGAACATTAATATTTATACTAAGAGGGGTGAATCAAGACTATAATTAGCTTTATGTATTTTCATTCACATTTTGACAGCAAATTTGTTGGATCCTGTAAAATTTTGCTGCCAAATAAAAGTTTTACAAAATTTTTGGGTTTTCAGAAATTTTGTATTTAGGAGCTGCGGGAAAGGAATGATTGAATCTCCTTCTGTCCTTCAAAGGTTAATAATGCCTCCAATTCTCCAGCTCTTCTGGAATTTTCTGGTATGAATCCATATGCATTTTATTGGCTTCTCCCTTTGCAAGATTAGGGTTGTCTTTTTCTGCCCTGTTGAATCTGACCCCACTTGTCCATTTGCTGTCTATCTTCCAAAATATGACTGGTATTTATTTTCTCCTTTTGTATCTTCTGCCTTAATGTTTGAGCATGTACGTCTTTACCTGTTTTATTACTTAATGGCCTTCTTACTGGAACTTCAGGAATGAGCAGAGATAACTGGATGTGTCCAATGCCATGTTTAACCATAATTCACCTGCCAAGGGTTCACCAGAACCCTGAGATCTAGATAAAAATGGTTTGCTGAGTTAATAGAATTCTATATTCTACAACCACATCTCAATTAAGAGGAGTGAGTTGCAGGGCAAAGGTAAAGGACGATTTTGTAAGCTTTTACCATATGAAGCCTTTAAGAAATAAAATGTCTATTTTGGAGGTAGCCACAGGCTCATTAACATAGCCTGGCTGTAGTGGGATGAATGTTTTTCTTCAAAAGCCTGCCCTCAAGACCCATATGTTCACATCCTAATATCCAGAACTATATGGCAAAATGTGTGATTACTTTAAAGCTTTTGTTTTTTGTTGTTGTTGTTGTTTTGAAACGGAGTCTTGCTCTGTTGCCCAGACTGGAGTACAGCAGTGTGATCTTGGCTCACTGCAACCTCTGCCTCCAGGGTTCAAGTAATTATCCTGCCTCAGCCTCCTAAGCGTCTAGGATTAGAGGCACCCACTACCCAGCCAGTCTAATTTTGTATATTTTTAGTAGAGATGGTGTTTCATTTTGTTGGCCAGGCTGGACTTGAACTCCTCACCTCAAGTGATCTGCCTGACTTGGTCTCCCAAAGTGCTGGGATTACAGGCGTGAGCCACTGTGCCCGGATTTACCATAGATTATTCTATGTGGGTTATACATGAGGAAGTCTGGAGTTAGGCCAAGAGAGAAGGTGCTATGAAGACAGAGTGGACAGATGAAACAACACACCAAGAATTCCCTACAGTTACCAGAAGCTGAAGAGGCAAGAAATGCACGAGCCCCTGGAGCCTCCAGAGGGAGTGCAGCCCTGCCCACACATTGATTCTGGCCTACAGAACCAAGATAAAATAAATATCTCTTGTTTTAAGCCACTCAGTTTTTAGTAAAATCTTAAAGCAGTCCTATGAAACAAATCCATGAGCCATGCAATGTTGTTTTGTCTTCTGTGAGTGAGCACAAACTCTCTTTGTGTAAGACAAACCTGTGAATTATTTTTAAAATTTATTTATTTAGTTAGTTTTTATTATTTTTGAGATGGAGTCTCAATCTGTCGCCCAGGCTGGAGTGCAGTGGCACAATCTCAGCTCACTGCAACCGCCACCTCCCAAAATTTATTTATTTATTTAGTTTTTATTATTTTCAAGATGGAGTCTCAATCTGTCGCCCAGGCTGGAGTGCAGTGGCACAATCTCAGCTCAGTGCAACCTCTGCCTCCCAGGTTCAAGTGATCCTCCTGCCTCAGCCTCCTGAGTAGATGGGACTACAGGCGCGTGCCACCATGCTTGGCTAATTTTTGTATTTTTAGTAGAGACAGGGTTTCACCATGTTGGCCAGCATGGTCTCAACTTCCTGACCTTGTGATCCACCTGCCTGCGCCTCCCAGAGTGCTGGGATTACAGGTGTGTGCCACTGCACCCAGACATTTATTTTTCATTTATTTTATTTTACTTTAAGTTCTGGGATACATGTGCAGAAAGTGTGGGTTTGTTAGATAGGTACACATATGCTATGATGGTTTGCTGCACCTATCAACTCATCATGCATGTTTTAAGCCCCACATGCATTAGGTACTTTTCCTAGTGCTCTCCCTTCTTTTGCCCCCCACTCCCTGACAGGCACCAGTGTGAATGTGTGATGTTTCCCTCCCTCTGTCCGTGTGTTCTCACTGTTCAACTCCCATCTACAAGTGAGAACATGCAGTGTTTGGTTTTCTGTTCCTGTGTTAGTTTGCTGAGAATGATGTTTTCAGCTTCATCCATGTCCCTGCAAAGAATGCAAAGTCATTCTTTTTTTATAGATACATAGTATTCCATGATGTATATGTGCCATATTTTCTTTATCCAGTCTATCATTGATGAACATTTGGATTGGTTCCAAGTCTTTGCTATTGTAAATAGTGCTTCCATAAACATACATGTGCATGTGTCTTTATAGTAGAGTGATTTATAATCCTTTGGGTATATACAGTCAGTAATGGTATTGCTGATCAAATGGTATTTCTGGTTCTAGACCCTTGAGGAATTGCCACACTGTCTTCCACAATGGTTGAAGTCATCTACACTCCCAGCAACACAGCCTCTCCAGCATCTGTTGTTTCCTGACTTTTTAATGATCGCTGTTCTAACTGGCATGAGATGGTCTCTGATTGTGGTTTTGATTTGCATTTCTCTAATGACCAGTGATGATGAACTTTTTTTCCTATGTTGTTGGCCACACAAATGTCTTCTTTTGAGAAGTATCTGTTCATATCCCTTGCCCACTTTTTGATGAGGTGGTTTGTTTTTTTCTTGTAAATTTGTTTGAGTTCCTTGTAGATTCTGGATACTAGACCTTTGTGAGATGAATAGATTGCAAAAATTTATTCCCATTCTCTAGGTTGCCTGTTCACTCTGATGATATTTTCAAAATTGCTACACAGATAATAAAATACTTCAGAATACAACTTACAAGGAATGTGAAGGACCTCTTCAAGTAGAACTGCAAACCACTGCCTAAGGAAATAAGAGAGGACACAAACAAGTGGAAAAACATCTCATGCTCATGGATATGAAGAATCAATATTGTGAAAATGGCCATACTGCCCAAAGTAATTTATAGATTCAATGCTGCTCCCATCAAGCTACCATTGACTTGCTTCACACAATTAGAAAAAAAAAACTTTAAATTTTATATGGAACCAAAATAGAGCCCATATAGCCAAGACAATGCTTAGCAAAAACAACAAAGCTGGAGGCATCATGATACCAGACTTCAAACTATACTGCAAGGCTACAGTAACCAAAATAGCATGGTACTGGTACTGAAACAGATATATAGACCAATGGAATAGAACAAAGGCCTCAGAAATAACATCATAATCTACAACTATCTGATCTTTGACAAACCTGAGAAAAACAAATAATGGGTAAAGGATTCCCTATTTAATAAATTGTGCTGGGAAAACTGGCTAGCTGTATGCAGAAATCTGAAACTGGACCCCTTCCTTACACTTTGTACAAAAATTAACTCAAGATGGATTAAAGACTTAAATGTAAAACCTAAAACAATAAAAACCTTAGAAGAAAACCTAGGCAATACCATTCAGGACATAGGCATGAGCAAAGACTTCATAACTAAAACACCAAAAGTAATTGCAACAAAAGCCAAAATAGACAAATGGGATCTAATTGAACTAAAGGACTTCTGCACAGCAAAAGAAACTATCATCAGACTGTGAATTAACTTATCTATAATACAGAGAAATTAGTTCTTCTTTGTGGGCCTTAATTTTAAATGTTGAAAATTGGGGATGATGGTCAATGATTTTAAATGCCTCTAAAATGTCATAATACTTTATGCAAGTATTAATATACTAGTGAGGAAACTAGTCTTTCTCTACATATGTATATATCTATACATCATTCATATAATGAATATGTGAATAAATCCCAAGTGGAACGAATAACATTATTGCTACCTTGGGGTGCCTTTAAAAAGAAAGCATTTTTCTTCCTTTTTCTTTTGTAATAGGTATTTAGATGTGCTTATGTATAAAAGCAAAAATATATTTTATATGGGTGACTTGCTTGTTAGGAATACTTTAAGCTTATTTTTTTATACAGAACTTTTGGTACACCTACACTAGTCTACTTTGCAGACATTTACATTAATCTTAGAAAGAGATTATGTAAAAATCAAATTGATACTTCTTTTAATCTTCATTTTGGTTGCCTCAATGATTGTCTATCTTCTCTATAAGGCTTTTCTTAATTTAAAATGTAATGGTTGGCTGATTCAATCACAGAAATTTTTAAATGTTCATGAAAAACACATTTAACCTTATTGCCATAGTTCAAGGCTGTTTCTTCTTCTTGCATAATATGTTATCACAACAGCCCTGGGCCTTCTTACTTTTTATGTTTCCAAGGGTTTTTTCTTTTCTTCTTCTTTTAAAAAATAATTTAAACAGTACTTCTTCATCCAGTCTGAGACCACAGAGCCGACTCACTGTTTTCTCCGACTTGCTTTCTAATGTAATGTTCAAATGCCAGTTTAGGGATAACGAATGCTTGTAAAGCACTCACCATGTGACATGTACTTTTTCAAGTTCATCACTTATTAAATACTTTTGAGAGAGGTACATTATCATCTCCTCTCCACTTCATAGATAAGAATGAGACTCCAAGGAGTTAAATAATGTATATAGAGTCACATCATATTGAATAGGAGAGCTAGGATTCCAAGCCCAGCAGTGCACCTCGAAAGCCCTGCTCTGAACCACTGACCCGCAGTGGTTCTTACTGTCTGAGGAACTGCCTGCTTTTAATGGATATTGACCTGCTATGCTAATGGAATTGAACATCAAGACCTGAAAATCTTGGCAGGACTCTCCTGCCTAAGAGGTTGTTTGGAAGTTTTCTCTTTAGTCATTGAGTAATTGTGTTTTATGTGTATGGGTGCGTATTCAAAATAGAGAAAATGTTAATCCTACAAGCTCTCCTTGTTTTCTGACACCGTGGAAATCTGCAAACAAGTCAAGCACCAAGAAATCTGAGTTTTCCAAGATGTAAGAATCACCACATTTCTATCTTGCCTCTCCATTCGTCCTTCACTCGGGTTTTGGAGTGCCCTACTGAATGCTCCCAAGGCTTCGTGGAAGTTCAGGTTAAGAACAGGCCAATTTTTTCATCTTTCTAGTTTTCATCTCAACTAGAGGAGGTGCCATTCCCATGACAGATGTGAGCTGCCCTGAATGTGACGTTTCTAGGGAGAAAGATTTTAAAGAAAAGCAAAGTTGCTGTTAATGCCAGTAAGTGTTCTGCAAACAGGGGTTGTCAAGCTTCAGATCAAGATTGTTTTGCTGTGGACTACTGAGCCTTTGAAGTCCGTGGCCTGAGTGAAGCCGGAAGCTGGTAGCTCCTCCTCTCTTCAGTGACCACCTCTCATGTGCTTACCTGGACACGAAGTGATCAAAATCAGAAGCTGCCTCTGCCTTCCAAGAGAAGAGAAACTGGGCAAAGGACAGAGAATTAGTGTAGCCAAAGTAAGATCTTACATCTTTGTGGGACTTTTATTTTACTGGGCCTGAAAGAAAAGAACACAAAGAAAACTGTGCTTCGAAAATCATATCACAGAACGTTTGCACATTTGCTCTGCTTTCGAATCTGCCAGTGGAATGGAAGAAATGGGATCCTGGACACAATTATGGCTATCCAGGCTTTAATAGTACAGATACTTTCCCATATTGATCAGAAATTCATTTTCATCAATTAATTCAGCTTTTATTTTTGCCAAGTGCCCAAAGCCCCCATTAATCCGTTACCAGTCAGTCACTTAATGACATCTATTGAGTACCTACTGTGAACACGCCCTTGAAGGACACTAATGAAGTTTTCTAGCGTTTATGTCGCTCCCAAACTATGGGAGACTGTCTTAGGCTAAAGGGTATGTTCATGTTCTTTTTGTATTGTTTTGTTTTGTTTTTTGTTTTTGAGACAGAGTCTCGCTCTGTCACCCAGACTGGAGTGCAGTGGTGCTCACTGCAACATCTGCCTCCCTGGTTCAAGCGATTCTCCTGCCTCAGCCTCCCCAGTAGCTGGGACTGTGTGCACGCCACCACGCCCAGCTAATTTTTGTATTTATAGTAGTGACGGGGTTTCACCATTTTGGCCAGGATGGTCTCAATCTCTTGACCTTGTGATCCACTCACCTTGGCCTCCCAAAGAGCTGGGATTACAGGCGTGGGCCACCACGCCCAGCCCACATTCTTAAATATGTCTAAAGTCCTAACACCTGTCTTTCCTTGGGGTGTTCAGTCACATCTATGTAGTAAGTGAAATAACAGGTACATAAAAATGAAGCTATGTTATGATCAATCTTGTGACACTGTGTATGATGTTACCATATATATGTGCCTTATACCTCATTATTCACAGTTTCTAGGGACTAGGAAATACTGATGCTAAGGAAGAAAGACATTACACAATTAAGGGACATTTAAAAAATCCAAATTAATAAACACTTCTCTGGCACCCACTGTCTGCAAAATATCATGCTAACTTCTAGACATGTAAAAATGAATATGTCCCTCCCTCACAGAGATCATCATCTACCAAAGAAGCTCACATGCTAGTTTTGTATGAATTAATTCTAGTATCTTCATAATAGTGTCTTTATTATTTTTTATTTCAATAGCTTTTGGGGTACATATGGCTTTTGTAACATGGATGAATTAGACAGTGGTGAATTCCGAGATTTTAGTGCACCTGTCACCAGAGTCATGTACATTGTACTTAACGTGTAGTTTTTTTTTATCCCTAGCTCTCCTCCCGCCCTCCTCCTTCTGTGTCTCTCAAGTTCATTATGTCACTCCGTATGCCTTTATGTACTCATAGCTTTGCTCCCACTTATGAGTGAGAACATACGATTTTTGGTTTTCCACTCCCATGTTGCTTCATTTAGAATGATAGTCTCCAGCTCCATCCAAGTTGCTGCAAAAGACATTGTGTTGTTCCTTTGAATGGCTGAGTAGTGTTCCATGGTGTATATATACCACATATTCTTTATCCACTCATCATAACTGTCTTTATTAAAGCAATTGTGCCACATGCCAGGATAGGGATATCAACTGTATAACAATAAGGGGTAAAAATAAAAATAGTGGGATCCAAAACACACCAAGGGCACTCTACCTCCCTGTGACATCTGCCATCTTCCTGACTAACTTGCATTGATGTGCATGTGGCCGGCTGTGAGTCCTTTTCTCTTACTTCCTCACAAGATTTGAACCATGTTCTTAAAGAGGCTGCCCTTCTAGCCACATCCTGACCTGGAATGAAGGCTTTGTAATGAGCTGAATTCCCTGCTCTTCCCTCTAAAACAATCTCAAGGTCCATTGATGAAGAACAGAGTCCTCATTGTTCCAAGTCCCACAAATGATTTGATGTTTTTTAAATGACCACCGAAACTTCTCAGTAGCCCTTGGTGGTCCTGTGGCCTTTCCTTTAGCTAGATTCTCATAGGGTAGAGAGGATCTGGCTTGTATTTACTAACTGAACTTATGCTAAGGTTACTTCAGAGGTGTACCTAAGGTGTGGTCCACAGCTAACTACTTGGAATTGCAACTCTTATTCATTGAGGCAAGAACTAGAAATCAAACTCTCTTGATGATACTTAGTGGAAAGTCAATTCACCCAGGAAACTCATCGACAAACCAACTACTCTCAGATTAAGGAAGGGGAGAAGAAACTAGAAAGCTTCTGTACAGCATAGGCTATGGAAGTTTCCAAGTATCTCATATTGCACCAGTCTGTAAGATGATTGGAACAACCCTGCATACATAGGCATAAAACAATATTCTTCTGAACATGCCACAAAATACTTTGGTTTAAATATTTGATAGGGGAAGATAATGTGAACAGGAAGATGATGTGTTTCAGGATGTTTACTTATTGCAAACACACATTTAAATCAACATTCTTACCCAGAATTCACTAAGTGTATGGGTTCAAGTGCATTTTGCTTATAGTATTTGAAAATTAATAAAAAATTACATTGTCAAAAAGAGATGAAATTTCATACGTTTGGACTATGCATTCCAAGACCTGCTTCTAACACAGGAAAAGCGTTTGTGCCCTCTTTTAGTGTGGTAGAAATACAATTATAATCCAGAACTCTGCACTTTGATTCTGAAAGAAAAATATCCTAAGCTCTACTAGTTGCAAATAACTTCTTACATAGTTCCATGTGTCAGATCTTCTTCAATTACACAGCTGTGGCACCCTCCATTATACCTTAGTTCTCCAGAGATTCTATACAGGTTTTGCTGTACAAACAGACTTGCCACAGAGACAGCAATTACCCTGCGTTTTGAGATTTATAGCATATTACTCAATTTTAAGAAATATAAGCAATTTTCAAATATTTTAAATATTTAGTATTTCACATGCAATTAATAACTGTAGTACTTCAGCCTTAATTAAATAACAGCTTCTAGTATCATTTTATATTGAAGGCTTTCGTATCTTTATGGATTAATGGCCTGAGCTAGGGTGAAAAATTCTTGAATTTTATAGTAGTAAATTATAGCTAGCTTGTTTTGTGCATGGAGATATGTTTCAGTTTTCTTTATTTATATAATGCATGCGTTTCTTCTCACCCCACTTTATATTCTTGTCCTTTTAAGTTCCAGGGTTATAATTAAGGATTACTTGGAGGCCAGATTCTTAGTTCTTTTGCCTGTCTGGCTGGCTGTTACTTTGTTTGAAGAATACAATGTTGTCATCATTTCTAGTCTTGCCCAGTACAAAATTCAGTCCTTGTCTTTGGAAGCCCCATTGCTGTTTTCTGTTAACCTCTAGGATGGTTTGGCAGTGGCACGGGGAGTGTAAAGCACTCTCCAATTGCTATCCATCTTCTAGCAGGGAGACTCAGTCTAAATTCTGTGATAGACTATTTGCGCCCTTAAAACAGAATCAAAATAGTCTTTGTTTTACCTGTATTTGGAAATAAATTTGGGACTGTAGATAAATACATATAATATTCTCATTTCCCCAAACACACAAATTGGACAGAGTCTTGCATTCCTCTTCCCTCTTTTTCCACAATTTTAAAAGTTATATGAAAATTGTAGTGGCTGCGTATTCATTTTTAATTCTGCCAGTCAAAATCATTCACATCTGTGTTTCATGAGTGTTGAGCCAAGCTAGGATGGAGAGATATTATCTTCATCATTTCAAGTTCTGAATTTTATATGCAGGTTACAGATAAAGTCATAAGGACAAATAATGTTAATCCGTCATTATCACTTATAGTCCACAGCATTTTCTATTGCATGGATTTAAGTTTCAGGTTATGCACTTACTATAAATAAGAAGAGGATAAGAGCTAACATTTATATGGCATTCCCAAAATTAATTCAACAGCAAAATAAATATTATATCTTGTGACAGAAAGCTGCCTAAGTTTTATAAGTAAATTATTTGTTACTTGGGAAATGTTATAATTGTATGGTGATCAGATAGGTAGGAAAAAAAGAGACTGCAACACAAGGTGTTCTTATTGTTCATGTTTACACTGAGACAATTTGATGGGGCTAACTGTTCATAGAGAATACACCTGGTAGTTTCACTTACTCCAGTGATAGTTACAAAGCGGTAGGCACATGATGACTAGCTTATAATACTGTTTAAATAAGTTGCGAATAACAAGTCAAGAAAACTATAAATAAAGCCTTAGTTAGATGTAAACAAATGAGAAATGTAGATGAATCTGAGAGCAGGAATGTGCTGAGAAAGAATCAGTGATAAGCTTATTTGTTTCCCAGGGCTGTGGTAACAAATTCCCACAAACTCAGTAGACTCAACACAGATTTGTCATCTTACAGTTCTGGAGGTCAGAAGTCTGAAATGGGTCTCACTGGGACAAAATCAAGGTATTGGCTGAACTCCATTCCTTTCTGGAGGTTCTAGGGAAAGATGTAATTTTTTTTTTTTTGTTCAGCTTTGAAGGCTGCCTATGTTCTTCCATTTCTGCCTCCCTTCCATTTTCAAAGTCGGCAAAGGCTGCTCAAATCTCACATTGTATCACCACAACACTGACTCTTCTGCCTCCCTCTTTCAAATTTAAGGACTTTTTTTTATCACATTGGGCCCACCGGGATAAATCCAGGATACCACCCCTATTTTAAGGTTAGCTGGTCAGCAACCTAATCCCACATGCAACCTTAATTCCCTTTGATAGGTACCCTAACATATTCTGTTTCCTTAGAACATAGACCTCTTTGGGGGACCCTTTTTCTGCCTATCACAGGAAGGTAACATGGTACGGTGATGTGCTATAGCAGAGTGCCCACCTAGTCAAGTCAGCACTGGCTCTAACTTGATAAGTATAAGGACCACCTTGATCCAAGCTGCAGCTCATGCCTCTGGAGTTTCTACTATAATACAGCTAGAGAGAATTACCCAAGTCAGAAACCTGGACACTATCCTCAAAGCCTCTGTTTCCCATCATCTACATCTGATTTTGTCATCAAGATCTGTTAATTTTGCCTCTTAAATATCTACTGAAATTCTTCCCTTTGTTACATTTCTTACTTTATCTTCTTAGCTCAGGTTCTCATCAACTTTCACCAGAACAATTGCATTTATCTCCTAGCAGGTACTTGTGTTTAAAGTCTGAAGTTAGTCCATCTCTATTTCTCACAAAAATATCGGGGTGGGCTTTCTAAAACACAAGGCTGTTTATATCATTCTCCTTTAATAATCACTTAATGGCTCCCCATCCTTCATAGGAGAGATTCTCATCTTGAGAGAGTCACAATATTTTTAAAAAGGCATTTTGAGCTACTTAAATGTAAATTTTCACTCACCTAGCCCAAGTTTCTCAGATGCTGCTTTAGGGATCATACCCCTTTCCCCTCATTGATCAACCATTTGAATACCATTGTATAAGTATTTGGTACACAAATAAGCACAACTATAAGATACAGAGAGATTTTTTTTTCGCTCCATGGTCCCTTATGCTTTGTTTTATGGGGCTAATTTTTTTGTCTGCTTTTCATGAGAACTCCACCAGACCACTGACCTTTGTAATTAATCTTAGGTAATACAAAGTCATAGGATCATCAAATATAGCTGGGGAGAATTACATAAGCAGAAACCCAAGCATGATATTCAAAACCCTGTCTTCCTCACCACCTACATAAAATATGTTCATCAAAAGTCTTCAGTTATGCCTCTTAGACATCTCTTAGATTTTCCTAGTTTCATGTTACAGTTAAAATGTCCAACTGCACTCAGATTACAGCTATTCTCCTTTTCCTAAGACCGACTGGTGGAAAGCTTGCAGTTGGGGAAGTGGATGTGGTCAGCCTTTTCATTTTGGACCAGCTCTTGTCTCAACTTGAAAAGTGTGGTTTCTAATTCTTTTAAGTGTAGTAGAGGAAGTGATATGTGGGCTAGAAATATCCTACTTGACTGGTACATTCAAAAGTTGATTTCATAGTCTCAGGACGTGGCTGAAATTAAAATCCTTCTTCCTGAGTGCTTGTGGTTGTGGTTCTCTTTAGCACTCTCAACACTGGGGAGTACTCATCTACATTTCCCTTGATGCAGGTGGTATACTTTTCTCTGACTTTAGGAATGTTATAATATTTTAAGCATCACTGTGCTGAGGCCTGTTTGCCCCTGTGAGTGACCCTGTAATAAAGGAGTTCACATGTATCCCAAATCTAGTTATGGCAAACACTCTTACATGCTTTGTGTCAACCAAAGCTGGGAGTCAGACAACTGAAATATGCTGCCCCTCCTTCCTTCTTCCTGCCTGGAACAGCGTTTTGAATTCTCCCTGTGGGAATCAAATTTCAGTCCACTGCATCACTCCAATAGCAAGGACACCTACCAAGCTCTTGGTTGAAGCTCTCTCATTAGGGTTGAGGTGAGAGGTGAACAAGTCCTTTCCCTTGGAACTGATGTTTATCACAGCAGACTTACCCATGAGTAGCTCTCTCTAAAGTCCCCACAAATTCTCTCCACAACTGCTACCTAAACTGTTACATTCTTCACATACGTGAGAAGTTTGAGTCTCTAATAAGTTCTCTTTTTAGTTTTTACTTGGTGTGACAGTTAATTTTATGAGTTAACTTGTCTGGGCTACAGGTGCCCAGATAGTTAGTCAAACATTCTAGGTGTTTCTGTGCAGGTGTTTTGGAATGAGGTTAGCACTGAAAATGATAGATGGAGTAAAGTGGATTGCCCTCCCTAACATAGATGAGTTCATCCACTTGGTGGAAGGTCTGAATAGAACAAAAAAACTGACCCTCTCCTGTGTAAGACAGGATTCCTCCTGCCTTGCTTCCTTAGAAATTGGGACATCAGCTTTTTCTTCCCTTTAGACTCAAACTGAAATGTTAGCTCTTCTTGGATCTTGAGTCTGCCGACTGCTGGACAGGGGCTCCACCTTCATCTCTCCTGCATCTCCAGCTTGCTGGCTCTCTGTCCACACACACATCCTGTTGGTTCTGTTTTTCTGGAGAACCCTGACTAATACACTTGGTGATTTATTTCGCAACTCATTTTGGTTTCTAATACTTGTTGCCGTCTATTCACAGGCAAATTTCCCCGTAAACATCCTGCTACACATCTCACATGTAATGTAATGAAAAATAGAGAGAGATCCAAGATGGCCGATTAACAACAGCTCAGTATTGTAGCTCCCAGTGAAAGCGCAGAGAGCAAGTGGACGCCGCAATTTCAGACGAATTTCTGTGGCCCACAAACTGGGAGATTCCCGGCGGAGGAGCCACACAGGTCGCCAGCGTGACTTTTTTGGCCGGCGCGGCTATTTTGCCGGCGCCCCGGTGGCACAGTGCTTCTCGGCGTGGAGTATACGGGACGGGGTGCCCTTTGAGTCTGGCTCAGCTGGTCCCATCCCCACAAGGAGAACAGCAACTGGAAGTGCTGAGGACCGAGAGTTTCACAGCAAGCACAGCCGAACCGGGAAGGTCCAGCTGTGCAGGAAAGGGGTGTCCGCCA
>CAUYLG010016350.1:0-29012 GCA_963573385.1 Cacajao melanocephalus
AGTAAATCACTCCTCAGCAATTGCATAGCATTTCACAGGTTTAAATAAAATATTGGTTGGCTGCTTGTTTGTTATTTTCATCTCTTATTCCTTCCTGTCTCCATTGTTAAGCACAATTATTGGCATAAAAGAAGTTTTTAATACCCATTTTTAGACTGCATGCTAGCCTGGGCAATAGAACAAGAATCCCATTCTCTCTCCCTCTTTCTCTTCTTCTTTCTTTCTCTCTTACATTCTTTTTTTTCTTTCTTTCACTCTCGCTTTCTCTCCTCTCTTTTTCTTTCTTTCAAAAATAAAAAAAAAGAACTAGAAAAGCAAAAGAGAGCGAAACACAAAATTAGTAGGAAACAGGAAAAAAGATTACAGCAGCAAAAAAATGAAATTGAAATGAAGAAAACATTACAGAAGATCAATGAAACCAAAAGGTTTTTTCTTTGAAAAGTTAAACAAAATTGGCAAACCTTTAGCCAGACTAAAAAATAAATAAAGATCCAAATAAGTAGACTCAGAGATGAAAAAAAAGAAACATTACAACTGATAACACAGAAATCATCAGTGGCTACTATGAGCAACTATATGCCAATAAATTGGAAAATGTAGAAGAAATGAACAAATTCCTAGACACATACAACCTACAAAGATTGAACGAGAAAAAAATCCAGAAACTGAATAGACCAATACCAAGTAACAAAATTGAAGCAGTAATAAAAAGTGTCTTGTAAAGAATAGCCCTGAATCCAAAGACTTCAATTCTGAATTCTACCAAAAATTTGGAGAGGAACTAATTCCAATCCTATTCAAACTATTCCAAAAAAATAGAGGAGAATGGAATAGTTCCAAGAGGCTAGTTTTACCCTTATACCAAAACCAGACAAAAACACATCAAAAAAAGAAAACTACAGGCCAATATCCCTGATGAACATTAATGCAAAAATTCTTGATAAAGAGTATCAACCTGAATTCAACAATACATTGAAAAGATCATTTATTATGACTTAGTGGGATTTATCCCTGGAATGCAAGGATGGTTCCACAAACACAAATCAATCAATGTGACACATCAGCTCAACAGACTAAAGGAAAAAAACCACATGACCATTTCAAATGATGCTTGAAAAGCTATTTGATACAAATTCAGCATCCCTTCATGATGAAAATCCTCAATAAATGGAGGTAGAAAGAACATACCTCAACATAATAAAAGTTGTGACAGACCCATAGCTAATGTCACACTGAATGGAGAAAATCTAAAAGTCTATTATCTAAGATCTGGAACATGACAAGTATGCTCACTGTCACCACTGTTGTTCAAATAGTACAGGAAGTTCTATCTAGAGCAATCAGACAAGAGAAAAATATCAAGTGCATCCAAATTGGAATGGAGGTGGTCAAATTATCCTCTTTTACAGAGGATATGATCTTATATTTGGAAAAACCTAGAGAACCCACCAAAAAAACTCTTAGAATTCGTAAAGAAAGTCAATAAAGTTGCAGGATACAAAATCAATGTACAAAAATTAGTAGCCTTTCTAGATGCCAACAGTGAACAATCTGAAAAAGAAATAAAAAGTTAATCATATTTATGATAGCCACATGTAAAATTAAATACGTAGGAATTAACCAAAGAAGTAAAAGATTCCTATAATGAAAACTATAAAAACTGATAAAAGAAGTTGAAGATAACACCAAACAAATGGAAAGACAGTCCATGTTCATGGATTGGAAGCATGAATATTGTTAAAATGTCCATACTACCCAAAGCAATCAACAGATTCAATGCAATCTCTATCAAAATACCAATGGCATTCTTTACAAAAATAGAAAAAACAATCCAAAAATATACATGAAACCACAAAAGACCCAGAATAGCCAAAACTATCATAAGAAAAAAGAAAAAACTGGGCTAGATGCAGTAGCTCAGTAACCTGTAATCCCAGCACTTGGAGAGGGCAAGGCAGGTGAATCACTTGAGGTCAGGAGTGCAAGACCAGCCTGGCCAACATGGTGAAACCCTGTCTCTACTAAAAGTACAAAAAATTAGTTGGGTGTGGTGGCACATGCCTGTAATCCCAGTTATTTGGGAGGCTAAGACAGGAGAATTGCTTGAACTCAAGAGGTGGAAGTTTCAGTGAACCGAGATTGCCCCACTGCACTCCAGCATGGGTGACAGAGTGAGACTCTTTCGAAAAACAAAAACAAACAAATCAAAAAAAAAGAAAAAATCACATGACCTGACTTAAGATTATACTACAGAGCTACAGTAACCGAACGGCATGATAATGGCATAAAAACACACACATCAACCAATGTAACAGAATAGAGTACCCAGAAACAAATCCACACACCAACAGTGAACTCATTTTTGCCAGAGTACCAAGAACACACACTGGGGAAACAGACAATCTCTTCAATAAATGGTGTTGGGGAAAACTGGATATTCATATGCAGAAAAATGAAACTAGACTCCTATCTCTTGCCACATACAAAAATGAAATCAAAATGAATTAAAGACTTAAATCTAAGACCTCACACTATGAAACTACTACAAGGAAACCTCAGGGAAACTTTCAAGGACATTAGTCTGGGCAAAAAAATTTAAGTAATACCCCACAAGCACAGGCAACCAAAGCAAAAATGGACAAATGGGATTATGTCAAGTTAAAAAGCTTCTGCACAGCAAAGAAGACAATCAGCAAAGTAAGCAGATAATCCACAGAATGGGAGAAAATATTTGCAAAGTACCCATCTGACAAGGGATCAATCACCAAAATACATATAAGGATATCAAACAACTCTATAGGAAAAAAACTAATAATCTGATTTTAAAACAGGCAAAATATCTGAAAAGACATTTCTCAAAAGAAGACCTAGAAATGGCAAACAGGCATATGAAAAGGTACTCAACATAACTGATAATCAGAGAAAAGTAAATCAAAACTACAGTGAGATATCATCTCACCTCAGTAAAATGGCTTATATCCAAAAGATGGGCAATAACAAGTGCTAGCAAGAATGTGAAGAAAAAGGAACTTTTATAAGTTATTGGTGGGAATGTAAAAATGTACATTAGTTTGGAGCTTTCTCAGAAAAAACAAAAATAGAGCTACCATATAATCCAGTAATCTCACTGCTGGGTACATATCCAAAGGAAAAGAAACAGTATATTTAAGAGGTATCTGCACTCCCATGTTTGTTGCAGCACTGTTCAAAATAGCCAAAATTTGGAAGCAACCTAAGTGCCCATCAGCATGAATGGATAAAGAAAATGTGTTACTTATTCACAATGGAGTACTACTCAGTCATAAAAAAAGATATCCTGTCATTTGCAACAAGATGAATGGAACAGGAGGTCATTATTCTAAGTGAAATAAGCCAGACACAGAAAGAAAAACATCAAACATTCTCACTTATTTTGGGATCTAAAAATCAAAACAATTGAATTCATAGTCATAGAGAGTAGAAGGATGGTTACCAGAGGCTTGCAAGGGTAGTAAGAGGGGAAGGGGAAGGTGGAGATTATTAACTAATACAAAAAAAAATTTAAAGAATTAAAAAGACCTACTATTTGATAGAACAACAGAGTGACTGTAGTCAATAATAACTTAATTGTACATTTTAAAATAAAGAGTGTAATTGGATTGTTTGTAACTCAAAGGATAAATATTTAAGGGGAATAGATACCCTATTTGTCATGATGTGCTTATTTCACATTGCATAGCTGTATCAAAACATCTCATTATCCCATAAATATATACACCATGTACCCAGAACAATTAAAAAATAAATTAATTTAATTTAAAATTATTCTAAAAAAATTTAAGTAACAATAAAGGGAAATCACAGACTTGGAGAAAATATTTCCACTATTTTTGACAAATAATATGTATACAGAATACAAAAAGCACTAAAACTCAATAATTTAAAAAATAATTTAAACTCAATAATTTAAAAAATACAAAAATCCTAAATTTTTAAATAAGCAAAAAACTTTAATAAACTCTTCACTACAAAAAATACACAAATTACCAATAAACATGTAAAAAAAATGCCTATCGTTAGACATCAGGAAAATGCACATTAAAATTACATTACAATGAACTATCACTACAGGTTGAAAGTTAGAAGACTGATGACAAAAAGTGTTGGCAAGGAACACTGACGACAAGTAAGTAGAACACCTGGAACTCTCATATACTGATGATGAAATATAAAATGGTACATACACACTAGAGAACCTTCTGGCAGTTTTTTACAAATTCCAACACTTACATGAGTAAAACGTCTTGCTACTAGGTATTTACCAAGAGAAATTAAAAGATATGTCTTCCAAGAAACTCGAACACAAATATTCATAGCAGCTTTATTTCTGATAGCCCAAATCTGGAACAACTCAGATGTCCAACAGTATTTGAATGGATAGACAAAAGGCAATTCCAACAATGGAATATTGCTCAACTATAAAAAGAAACAAATTACTAATACATAGAGTATGAATAAATCTCAAAAACAAAATGCTTAGTAAAAAAAGAAGCAAGAATATGAATTATATAATTCCATTAATGAAATTCTGAAAGAGGCAAATCTAATCTATAGTACTATAAAGTAAATCAGTGGTTAGCTAGGTCTAGTTAAATAATGGTCGAGTACAAAGGCCATGAGAAAGAATTTGGAGTGATAGAAATATATATTTTGAGTAGAGAGGTGGTTACATGGATAATTGGTCAAACCCACTTAAATATTGCTGTAAAATTGGTTTGCTTTGTTGTATATAACTCAATAAAGTTGATTTTTAATGAAAAGTGTTTATTCTATACATAAATGCAAAAAGGAAAAGGACTATTTCATAGGAGATACGGATATTACTTCAAAAACAAATAAGCTACACTAAAAACAGATCAATCTCCATCACTTTATTCTTTCAACATTGTGGTATTCTTGTATATTTATAAACACCAATTTGATTAAGCTGAAAAATTTCCCCCAGAATTCTTCACACTATACAGTCATGATTTAGTGTCAACCAAAAGAGGAATTTGCCTTGAAAGGCAGAAGTGAGGCAGCAGTCTTACTTTCTAAAGGTCATTGTGGTTATATATAGTGATGGTCCCAAATTGTCTTTTCTTTCTCGTAATTCACATCCAGCTCCTCATCTGAATAACTGACTCTGTTGAATAATGGTAGGACAAAGCCACAACTGGACACCTGGTTTGGGACCACAGAGATTAAAGCTACCCAAAATGATCACTCATTTCTCCCCCTATACTTCTGCCTTCTCTTTGAAATAATTCTAAAATTATTTTGGCATCTGAACATGTTTGATTTCTCAGGTAAACTGATGATTTCTTCTCTGATCACCCAACTTCTCTTCTGCACCTTAACTTTCCCAATTCCTCCTACAATTGCGTGAAGTTTAATTCTTATAAAAAATCTTTTAAGACAGGCGTTGGCAAACATTTTTGTAGTCAGATAGCAAATATGTTAGTCTTTGAAAGCCATGAGGCAAAATCAAGAACATTATATAGGTGCTCATATAATAAAAAACATCTACTAACAAAATTCAAAATAAAATAATAACTGAGAATAATTTTTGTAATTCAGATCTATTAATGAGAAGAACAAAAAATGTTTTGGGTGGGAAAAAAGCTATCCCTGTCCCTATGAACACAAGATATTTCAGCACATTCATAATTTACAAGGCATTTATTAGATTCTTCTCTTGATATTTGCCTTTTAGCATATCATTATGTTGAATATTAGTTACTTCCAATTGAAAGATAGGAGAAACCTCTTCCCTTGCACAGTTCAATGGATTTTGAAATACGGAAATTCCCTTTGCATTTGCATCAAGGTGCAAAAAGTACTTGTTAAGAATGGGAGAAAATATTTGCAATGCATACATCTAATATAGGAATACCCAGAATGTAAATAGAATTCTTACAACACAACAACAACAACGATAACTAACTAGATGAGTAAATAAATGCCCCAATTCAAAAACGAGCAAAGGACTTAGATAGACATTTTTCCCAAGAAGATACACAAATGGCCAATAAGAACATATAAAGATAGTCAACATCCCTAATCATTAGAGAAATGTAATCAAAACCACAATGAAATACCACTCCACACCAATTATGATGGTTATTATATATAAAAAAAACCAGAAAATAACAAATGTTAGCAAGTATATGGAGAAATTATTGTGTGTTGCTAGTGGGAATGTAAAATTGTGCATCAACTGTGGAAAACAGTCTGGTAGTTTCTTGAAAAGTTAAACATAGAATTACATATGATCCAGCAATTCAATGTCTAGGTATTTATCAAAAATAAGTGAAAGCAGGACTCAAACAAAATTTGTACACCAATGTTTATAGCAGCATTATTCAGAAGCCAAAAGGTGGAAACAACTCAAATGTAGAACAGAAGAACAGATAAGCAAAATGTACTACATACATACATTATTCAGTTTTCAACATTATGATATACACTACAACAAAGATAAACCTTGAAAGCATTCATGCTAAGTGAAATAAGTCAGACAAAAAGGAAAAATATTATGGGATTCCATTTGTCTGAGGTACACAGAATAAGCAAATTCCTAGAGGCAGAAAGTAGAATAGAAGTTACCAGAGACTGTGGGGGAAGGCAAATGGAGAGTTATTAATTTTTTTTGAAAGAAAGAAAGAGAGAGAAAAGAAGAAAGAAAGAAAGAGTGAAAGAAAAAAAAAGAATGTAAGAGAGAAAGAAAGAGGAAGAGAAAGAGGGAGAGAGAACGGGATTCTTATTCTATTGCCCAGGATAGAATGCAGTCTAAAAATGGGTATTAAAAACCTCTTTTAAAGAGTTACTAATTTTTAATTTTTTTATTCTACTTTAAGTTCTGAGGTACATGTGTAAATCATGCAGGATTGTTATATAGGTATGTACATGCCATGGTGGTTTGCTGCCTCCATCCTCGCCCCCTACCCCATCACCTACATTAGGTATTTCTCCTAATGTCATCCCTCCCAAATCTCCCCAATCCCTGCTATTCCTCCCCTGGCCCCTGACTCCCCAACAGACCTCAGTGTGTGATGTTCCATTCCCTTTGTCCATGTGTTCTCATTGTTCAACACTCACTTATGAGTGAGAACATGCAGTGTTTGGTTTTCTGTTCTTGTGTCAGTTTGCTGAGAATGATGGTTTCCAGCTTCATCCATGTTCCTGCAAAGGACATGAATTCATCATTTTTTATGGCTGCATAGTATTCCATGGTGTATATGTGCCACATTTTCTTTATCCTGTCTATCCTTGATGGGCATTTGGTTTGGTTCCAAGTCTTTGCTATTGTAAACAGTGCTTCAATAAACATACATGTGCATGTGTCTTTATAATAGAATGATTTATAATCCTTTGGGTATATACCCAGTAATGGCATTGCTGGGTCAAATAGTATTTCTATTTCTAGATCCTTGAGGAATCACCACACTGTCTTCCACAATGGTTGCACTAATTTACACTCCCACCAACAGTGTAAAAGCATTCTTATTTCTCCACATCCTCTCTAGCATCTGTTGTCTCCAGATTTTTTAATGATCACCATTCTAACTAGCATGAGTTGGTATATCTCAATGTGGTTTTGATTTGCATTTCTCTAATGACCAGTGATGATGAGCATTTTTTCATATGTTTTTTGGCCAGATAAATATCTTCTTTTGAAAAGTGTCTGTTCATATCTTTGACCCACTTTTTGATGGGGTTGTTTTTTCTCATAAATTTGTTTAAGTTCTTTGTAGATTCTGGATATTAGCCCTTTGTCAGATGGGTAGCTTGCAAAATATTTTTCTCATTCTGTTGGTTGCTGATTCACTCTAATGATTGTTTCTTTGCTGTGTAGAGGCTCTTAAGTTTAATTAGATCCCATTTGTCAATTTTGGTTTTGTTGCCATTGCTTTTGGTATTTTAGTCATGAAGTCCTTGCCTATGCCCATGTCCTGAATGGTATTACCTAGGTTTTCTTCTAGGGTTTTTATGGTGTTAGGTCTTATGTTTAAATCTTTAATCCATCTGGAGTTAATTTTTGTATAAGGTGTAAGGAAAGGGTCCAGTGGCAGAGACACAACTAAAAAAGAAAATCAGGCCAATATCCATGATGAACATCAATGTAAAATCTTCAATAAAATACTGGCACACCAAATGCAACAGCACATCAAAAATCTTATCCATCACAATCAAATAGGCTTCATCCTGGGGATGCAAGGCTGGTTCAACATATGCAAATCTATAAACAACCCATCACATAAACAGAACCAAAGACAAAAATGACATGATTATCTCCATAGATGCAGAGAAGGCCTTCAACAAAATGCAACAGCCCTTCATGCTAAAATCTCTCAATAAACAAGGTATCGATGGAATGTATTTGAAAATAATAAAAACTATTTACAACAAACCCACAGCCAATATCATAATGAATGGGCAAAAACTGGAAGCATTCCCTTCGAAAACTGGCACTAGACAAGGTGTCCTCTCTCACCATTCCTATTCAACATATTACTGGATGTTCTAGCCAGAGCAATCAGGCAAGAAAAATAAATAAAAGGTATTAAATTAGGAAAAGAAGAAGTCAAATTGTCTCTATTTGCAAATGACATGATTATATATTTAGAGGACCCCATTGTCTCAGCCCAAAATCTCCTTAAGCTGATAAGCAAATTCAGCAAAGTCTCAGGACACAAAATCAACGAACAAAAATCGCAAGCATTCCTATACACCAATAACAGACAAACAGAGAGCCAAATCATGAGTGAACTCCCATTCACAATTGCTACAAACAGAATAAAATACCTGGGAATACAACTGACAAAGGACATGAAGGACCTCTTTAAGGAAAACTACAAACCACTGCTCAAGGAAATAAGAGAGGATACAAACAGATGGGAAAAAAAAAATCCATGCTCATGGTTAGCAAGACTCGATATCGTGAAAATGGTCATACTGCCCAAAGTAATTTATAGATTCAATACTATCCCCATCAAGCTACCATGACCTTCTTCATGAAACTGAAAAAAACAACCTTAAACTTCATATGGAACCAAAAAAGAGCCCGCATAGTCAAGACAATTCTACGCAAAAAGAACAAAGCTGGAGGCATCACACTACCTGACTTCAAACTGTACTACAAGGCTACAGTAATCAAAACAGCATGGTACTGGTACCAAAACAGAGATATAGACCAATGGAACAGAACTGAGGCCTCAGAAGTAACACCACACATCTACAGCCATCTGATCTTTGACAAACCTGACAAAAACAAGCAATGGGAAAAGGATTTCCTGTTTAATAAATGGTGTTGGGAAACCTGGCTAGCCATGTACAAAAAGCAAGAGAGTTATTTTTTTAATAAGCCCATAGTTTCTGTTTGAGATGATGAAAAAGTTCTGGCAATGGACAGTGGTGATGGTTGTACCACAGTGTGAATGTACTTAATGCCACTGAATGTTGACTTAAAATGAATAAATAATAAATATTATGTTATGTATACATTACTGCAATAACAAAAATATTAGGAGTTCGTAGAACTATAGTTTGAGCTGAGAAAATATAGATACTCCAAATTTGTGTTGGAATGAAAATCTCACTTTTTACTTTACCTTTGAGAGCACCTCAGTGTACAATGTAGTTTAACATTACTCATCAAACAATGTTAGTCAACATTAAAATAATTTATCCACAGTATAAATTTATCATATAAGTGCTATTTGCCTTTGTAATTTCAGGTTGAAGTCCTTAAGAAACATTATCAACTCCTCAGCACAAGCTAATTTCCAATGGCATGTATAATGTAAAAATACTGGGTGTGGGTAGTTCTTATGAAAAATTCCACTCATTTCCATTTATGAACTCAAAATATTCATAGTAAAACTTAAGAACTGCTAAGCCAGTGAATTGTTATATGGTAAGACAAGTTAGAGTATCCCATTTATATTTCTGGCAAAAATTCATGTAATTGATAATGGTTAATTCCATAAGAACTAATGAGTTTCTGGTACTGGTTCAGTAATACATGATAGATTCAAACATTTTCCCGAAAATTGCCTCTAGTGACTAATAGAATGAATAACCACACTTAAAACACCTTACTTTTTAATAAACTTTGTACATTTGTCCAACTAAGCCTTTTTCTGCTCCATGTGTTTTATCACCATAAGATGTACCAAATCTTAGCAGATTCCACTGCAAGTTGTACTGAGTGTTTCTCACCTTCTTTGAAAATATTCTCATCTATAGTTGTCCCACACAGACTATTAATAGTAGTTCATTATTTAGTCACTTTCAACTTGGCATTGACTTGGTATTTATTTCAAATAAACAACTGAGGAGTATCAGTAACATCTATTGATTCATCAAAAGCCAAGGAAAACCAAACGGAATGATATGCCTTGTTTTTAATTGACTGTTGATGTTGCTCTCAATGTCCTTGACTCTTTCAGAAACCATTCTTGTCAAAAGATTAATAGTGTTAAACAGTTATTTTCTCTGAACACATTTCTTCAGTTGCTATTGTTGAACAGCATTTAATTAAATCATTATTGTTAAACAGCTTTCCTTGCTTTGGTAACAAATGAAACACCCAGACATTTTGGTTTTAGATTCATTTTCAATTTTATTTTTGCGAACAGATTCTTTTGTGATGAGATATTTCATTTTAAATTGTCTAATTTTTCTGTCCGCTGCATTCCTGAGTTGCAAATATTGTAATGAGCACTTAGTCTGGTACTGCTGATATATATTGTAGCCTTAGCACAGCTATAGTGTTATTACACAGAAACCACAATGCTTTGCCATCAAATTTGATAACAAGATAATACGAATTATGTATATTAATATGTATTATTATTATGTATAATATGTATTATGGCCCTTAAAGGACAATATCCAAAGTCTAATTTTCTTGTTTTGACACAATGAATATGCAGTGGTAATTAAAAACAAACAAAATGTTGCAACCTGGCAATATGCATGGCAATTGAAACACTGTCCAGTTATAATTGCATCCTTCCTATTGCGAAGAGGGCAAACCAATGAGAGCACTACATTTGGTTTCCTTTGCAACCACTGAATACTACCACTATAGCATGAACACACCCATCAATAATATGTACGTGAATGGATATGGCTGTGCTCCAATAGCACCTGACTTATGGACACTGAAATTTGAATTTCATAATTTTCACATCATGTAACATTATTTTTTGTATTCTGTATCACTGTAGAATGGCTATGGTTAACAATAATATATAGTTTCAAATAGCAGGAAGGAATATATTGAATGTTTCCAACAAAAGGAAGTGATAAATGTTTGAGATGATGGATGGATATACTAATTATCCTGGTGTGATCACTATAATTAAAGGTATCAATACATCATTATGTACCCCATGAATATGTACAATTATTATTTGTCAATTTTTTTAAGTAAAAAACCACTCAGCTCAAAAGCTGTACAAAGACAGGTAGTGAGTCATATTTCACTGGTGAGTTATCATTTGCTAACTTATGCCATAACACATAGTAGTTATATCCCCCTGACTAAGAGATGACTGACACAACATAGTTCAGTGCCAATGACGTGTCAAACCTCTGCCAAGTAAAGGATATGCAAAGATGAATATTACAGGCCCTCTCTCCTCAAAAGATCAATATATATTTAATAGATTCAACTATATGATAAAAATATAACAAGTATTTGCCTGTCATCTACTATACACAGCATGATGTTGCCTGAGATATCAAGAACTTCAGTCCTTTAGGCCTTTCCAGACTTATTTGGAGAATAAGACTTGCTTGTATTTGCTACTTATTGCTGTGTAATGAATTAACACAAACTAAGCAGCTTAAAACAGCATTCATTTATTATCTCACAGTTTCTGTGGGTCAGGAATTCAGGCATAGTTTAAGTGGCTGAGCTGCTCATAATCACACAAAACTGCAACCAAGATGTTAATTAAGCTGCCTTTTCATCTGCAAGCTCAACTGAGGGAGACTGCTCCCAAGCTCACTCGGGCTATTGGCATAATTTATTTCCTTGTGGCTCTAGGAATGTGATTATTCATTCCAGATCAAGTTTGACAGAACATAACATAATCAAGGGAGTAACAACCCAACACCTTTTCCATATTCTATTGGTTAGTTGCAAAACACAGTTACCACTCACACTTAAAGAGAAGAAATTATAGAAGAGCATGAACATCAGAAGACATGTATCATGGGGGTTTGGGAGGTAGTACTTCAAGAGTCTTCCACATGCCCAAAGAGTAATACAATAAAGTGTGCAGTCAAAAGGAAGCTGGGCGCGGTGACTCATGCCTGTAATCCCAGCACTTTGGGAGGCCGAGGTGGGCGGATCACCTAGGGTCAGGAGTTCGAGACCAGCCTGACCAACATGGTGAGACACTGTCTCTACTAAAAATAAAAAATTAGCTGGGTGTGGTAGCACATGCCCGTAATCCCAGCTACTCAGGAGGCAGGAGAATCGCTTGAACCTGGGAGGCAGAGGTTGCGATGAGCCGAGAGCGTGCCATGGCACTTCAGCCTAGGCAACAAGAGTGAAACTCCGTCTCAAAAAAAAAGGAAAATGGTATGATACAGACCAATGTTTTGTAAGAACTTAAATAACAGAGAGAACAGTATGGACCAGAATTATTGGATAACGCCTCATGGAGAAGGAGAGTTCTCAGCTTGTCTTTGAAGATCATATAAGCCAAAGCACAAAAACATAAAATAAGAATTCACTGGGCAATGGCACCATTCATGATAATTCAACAGCAGAAACATAATTGTAGATTTAGAGTAAAATGCTAAGGCCCACCAGAACTTTTTAACTGCTTTTCAAGGAAACTTCTCACCATTACCAGTTTTGTCAAATGTTAGAATGTGAGATACCACCAGTGTACAAATCCAGAATAAATCCAGCTCCCTCAAATAAAAGCCCTGTTTAAAAGGCCTCATTACCAACTAAAAGAATGAAATAAAACACAATTTGCAATTGCAAAAAATGTGGAACCAGTCCAAATGCCCATCAATCAACGAGTGAATAAAGAAACTGGTATAGATAATAAAATACTACTCAATCATAAAAAGGAATGAATTAATTGCATTCATAGTAACCTGGATGGACTGGAAATTATTACTTCACTTGGGAATGGAAAACCAAACATCATATTTTCTCACTCACAAGTGGGAGCTAAGCTATGAGGATTCAAAAGTATAAGAATGATACAACAAACTTTGGAGACTCAGGGGGAAAGAGTGGGAAGGGGCTGAGGGATAAAAGACTACAAATTGGGACCAGTGTATACTGCTCAGATGATAGGGCACCAAAATCTAACAGATCACCACTAAAGAACTTACTCGTGTAACCAAATACCACCTCATCGCCAAAAACCTATGGAAATAAAAAATTTTTAGAAGGAATGAAATAATAATTTTATCCATGCCAGACCTTCATTCTTTTATGTAAGTAATTTAATAAGAGTAATGTTACAGTATTCGCCATTCAATTTAGCAGACAAAAGAGGAGAAAGGGAAAGAAACATGAGGAGACAGAAAGATGATTTCTCTTGCTCCAGCATTCTTACAGAACAGTTATACTGCTGTAAATAATGGGTCCAAATATGGAGACACTAGTGAACCACTAACATAGACTACACAATGCAACTGATTATCATAATGCATGTTTACAATTCTTTATAGTCAACAGAAGTAGTTTTATAATTAAAGGAAGTGGGCATTTCTGGCTTCTCAAATTCAAATGTTATTTTTGATTCACTTCTAACTTCCTTATTTAAACATTCCTTTATCCCAAATTAGCCAAGAGATTCTTTCTCAGTGAGCGCAAACCACATGGAAAGTTACAGTTTTTAAGTTGTTCCCATTTCTTAGTTCTCTATGAGCCAAACATAAATTATATTGCTTCAAATCCAGAAACTTAACTTTAAAAATTTTTATTTGGGTTAAGAAAAGCATACAAATTTCCTTCCTCAAAAGCTAATTTTAAAGATCCATGTGAATTCGTAAATACCAATTCCACATTCTCAAACACAGATCGAATGATCCAAGATGCTTGATACATCCATGTATAGACTTTTTGCCACCAATAATTATATGAAGTGATAAATAATTGTATTATTGAAATAGATATAAGATCGAAATAGAGATTTAACTTAGTCACTAAAAAAATGGAATTTTCTGCAATAGCAGATAAACCAACACTCTCTTATCTCCCAGATAATGAGTATCTGGGGAAAGGTGTGACTGAGTGTACGAGGGAAAAAGCTATAAGGTTTGTTCTGAGTCAAAGTTCCAGCCCAGTTGAATCTAGCTATAAAGGCTAAATTCCAAATAATAGCCACTTTAACTATATTTTTAATCAAATAAACTTTTTTGGGGGGATCTGCTAAGGATTATTTGGCTAACCTCTTAACTCATTTTATCACACATACCCTTAGTCCAAACTTGTGTCTTGATTTCCTTATCACTACTAATTGTGAAAAACTTTTCTCATTGTGGAAGTTTAATTTCACAGACTATTCTTGAATCCTACCATTTCATCTTCCATCTATTCAACCAAACACAAAATCCGGATAATTTTCCTTCTTTCCCAGGCCCACTGCCTTCACACTTGGTTTAGGAACTTATTACCTTATTAATGGACTGTTACAACTGTCTTGGAACAGCTCACCCTGTCTGACTTTTCTCCAGCATGTCCTATCCTCCGCATTGCTACTGAAATAGATTACTTTCTGACTTAGTATAAGCAATAAGAGCTCCCTCTGGCCTATTATAATGAAATGGCTTCTTGGTCTTTGCTTTAGTGGCCTCTGATCCCCCAAAGCCTCCCCAAATATGAGAATGTTTCCCTAACTCCCCAAGCTGACCTTTATCTTCAATCCATTTTTATTTATGTTGTTCTTCTGTGGGCCCTACTCCATATCCCTCAGTTGAATAGCACATCTTCCAATAAAATTGTCATAAACATCCCACCTTCCTTTCTTCAATGTGAACAGCATTCTGCACCAATCTCAGTTTTTATCTGAAAATGATAGTATTATAATTACTCCTAAATAAGTATTACCTTTCTTGCTATAGTACAAGACAATTTGTATAGTCTTTTTTTATTCTAAAATATGTTTTGAACAAAGTTAGTTCTTAAAATTACTTATTGAATGGATGTAATAATCTTCAAAAATCTAATACTGTATATTGCTATGTTACTACTTTATAAAAAGATATTCTTTAACAAAAATAAGTATAATTAACTGACTCTAGATCAAGTTATTTATTTCCATTTTAAAAGTTTATATAGAACTAGCAGAGATAATTGACTATGAATTTATGAACTTGAAGCTACATTATCAAAAAAAATTGCCTACACTACCAAAGTTCAAAATAGGTAAAGACAATACAAGGACTCCACTTGAGCTTTTCTGTAAAACATATACAGGCTCCAAACTTCAGTCAGTCTGTTTCACATTTCATAACAGTGGCCATTTAAAATTTAACTAGAAAATTTCAACCTAATAATCATCATGGCCTCCAATTATTTAGTGCCTACTATGTGTTGGACTCTGTGCTAAGAGTTTTACGTATATGGTTGTTTAATCCTCACAACAACATTGTGAAAGGAGTGTTATTATCCTCAGTCTGTATATGAGAAAACAGAATTCGCAAGGTGAAATAACTTTCCCAATACCTCATAATTAGAAAGTGGCAGAGCCAGAATCCAAACCTGTATTTTTCAGACATATCAAGGTTCATGTTCTTATCTACTTCACTTTAATGTAGATTACTCCTAACATACTAACACCAAAAGATACTATCTTAAACTTTATTTGTTACTGAATTTGGAGGATTTTGGTATGCCAATCTGCATTTTACATACATCAATCAATAAATTACTTTTTCAACCAGTTATAAGATTTGCAGGGCTAGTATTATTTAGAGATTTGACTTTGTTTAGAATTCAATTAATATTTATGACAATTTTAAGATAGGTCTTGGAGATGAATTTTTGTATCTTCAGCCTCTTATGAAAAACTACTAAGATCACACAAAAGTTAAGTTATATCATGCAAATAAAGTTTACAGTGATTGACTATAACTTGATACAAATGCTGAAAATAATAAAATTATATTATGCCAGTAAAATTCACAAAAATAAAAACAAAATAATTGTGTAAGAAACATGTTACAAGTATTATCACTTACATCAAATTAGAAAGTATATATGTGTATATAGATATGAAAAATAATGCTACTCTGAGAATATTCCAGAAATTTAACACCTTTAAATAATACAAGAATATATTTAGAAATATATTAGTACACCTAAATATTTAATAGAATCATTGCTAAAAGAATGCTATTCTATTTTAAAAATTAAGTGGTTTTCTTCTTAATCCGTTCAAAGTAACCTAGAAATTTAAAGTAAAACCCAGCTTCCTAAATGTTCTAATGCTTTATGTACATTGGTTAGAGTCCATGGAATTGTGATTCTCTTTTTTTGCTGTCAGTAGAGAAAATAAGGTTTTCATATGTTTGCCATATCCCTAGGAGGTATCTATTGATTCTGTCATTCATTCAATAACTAAACTACTTATTTATACAACACCAAACATGTGCAGCCATTACTCAAGATGCCATGTATGTAGCAGTCAACAAGACATATAAGATTCTTGCTCTCATGAAGCTTACCTTCCTAAGGAGGAGACAGTCAGTAAACAAGTATACAAATTAATAAATAAGGGTTTTTTACTTTTATTAAGTTCAGGGGTACATGTGCAAGTTTGTTACATAGGTAAACCCCTGTCATGAGAGTTGGTTGTACAGATTATCTCATCACCAAGGTGTAAGTACTACTAATGGGTAAATAACCCATATTTACTAAAGAGTAAATAACTAATATTAAGCCTAATACACATTAGTTATTTTTCTTGATTGTCTCCCTCCTCCCACTTTGCACCCTATGGTAGGCCCCAGTGTCTGTTGTTCCCGTCTATGTGTCCATGTGTTCTCATTTAGCTCCCACCTATAAGTGAGAACTTGCAGTATTTCATTTTATGTTTCTGCATTCATTTGCAAAAGAACTATCAACAGAATAAATAAACAATTTACAGAGTGAGAGAAGATTTTTGCAAACTATGCATCTGACAATGGTCTACTATCTAGCATCTATAAGAAACTTAAACAAACAAGAAAAAAACAAATAGTCCCATTTAAAAGTAGGCAAAAGACCAGGGATGGTGGCTCACACTTAAAATTCCAGCACTTTCAAAGGCTAATGGGGGCAGATCACTTGAGGCCAGAAGTTCAAGATCAGCCTGGCCAATCTGGCAAAGCCCTGTGTCTACTAAAAATACAAAAATTAGCCAGGCATCATGGCAGCTGCCTGTAATCCCAGCTACTCAGGAGCTGAGGCATGAGAATTGCATGAACCCGGGAGGTGGAGGTTGCAGTGAGCCATGATCGCATCACTGCTCTTCAGCCTAAAAGACAGAGCAAGACTCCATCTCAAAAAAATTGGAAATAAAAAATAAAAAGTGGGGAAAGGACAGTAACAGATACTTTCCAAAGGAAGTATACATGTGGCCAACAAGTATATGAAAAAAGTACAAGACTCATCATTAGAGAAATGCAAATCAAAACCACAGTGACATATAATCTCATACCAGTCAGAATGGCTATTATTAAAAAGTCAAAAAAATAACAGATGCTGGTGAGGTTGTGGAGAAAAAGGAATGCTTATAGACTGTTGGTGAGAGTGTAAATTAGTTCAACCCTTTTGGAAAGCAGTGTGACAATTCCTCGAGGAGCTGAAAACAGAACTACCATTCAAGCCAGCAATCCCATTATGGGTTATATACTCAATGGAATGTAAATCATTCCATCATTAAGTTAATTTTAGATAGTGTCAGGTAATACAACATCATTAAAAGAGTCTACCTTAAGAAAGAGCATCTCAAGGGTAGTATTAAATAATATTAAATTGGGTGCTCAGGGAAAGTTACTTTGAGATGATGGCCTCTGAACAAACAGCTGAAGAAAATAAGGAGGAAACACCATAAAGACCTGGGGAAGAGAATTCCAGGTGAGGTGGGAGATGCATGCAAAGGATCTAAGATGGGAAGAAGCTTAACCAGTTCAAAGAAAAACGCCAGTGCCAGCAGAGTGTTCTAGACAGAGGGAGACAGGAGTAGATAAGGCTTAACATGTAGGAAAGAGCCAACTCAGTACTTTATTGACCACATGAAGACCTTTGGTTTTAAATGTGAATTGCAATAGGAAACAAGGGAATAAGGGGGTGAATGATGGGACCTGATATGTACTGTAAAAAAATTAGCTCCCACAATATTATTGAAATAAAATGTTTGCTTATTCTTGTGTATGAAAATAGAATTAAAATAAATGTAATCCCTGGCTTGGATTTATGGAGTAGCTTTCTCCCGTAGATTTTCTTTGGAAATCACCATCTGCTTTATTCTCCTGACCTAGATGTCATTATTCATTTTACAGTTCAGGATTGAGGCACAATAAGATTAATTCATTTTCCATTCCCTACAGGTAATAATGACCATCACACCATGGATAATGCATCCCAGTAGCAATCTAATGAGAGCAAATATCCTGCCTTGCTGATTTTATTGAACACTTCCCTCATCCTTCACTTCTGGTGGAAGAATACCACAGAGTGCTTCTGGAAGACAAAATGCTGCTTGCCAAAGTACAAGCAGACAGCAGTCCTGCCTTAATTGATGAATGGTCTGAGTGTTAGGAGTCACCAAGCTCCAAACCAACTAGCTTTAACCACTTGAAGTATTCAGTCACATCCTAACAACATACTATAGGAAATGAGTGTCTTGTTGCTTTTAGGAAACAGAATTTATATTTAAAAAAAAAGATGGTATTTGGTGTGCTTTACTGACCTCACAGAACAGACAAGTCAAATAAACAACATCTTCCAGTTTTTCAGCCCAGAGATCAGAAGCTTAAAAGAAGTCAATATTGAAAGTCAACCCATTAACCTCTGCCTCTCTATTATCTTATGTTAGACTTTTAGAGAAACTTCTGTGTAACTACAGCTCCTTAAACCATGTAATCTCAAGAAGAGCTCAGAGGACTTGACTTGTCATAGGAGATGTTAGAATGTGATTAGTATATTTAATGAAAACTTAAAAGACCATAGAAACTTTTTTACAGGCCAATGAATGTTATTTCTTAATCTCTCAGTGGGCCTTTGTTGTATGTATCCCTTTAATAACATGTCTGCAAAATATATATATATATATATATATTCCACAATAGTCTGTCAGAAGGATGCGTTGGCGTTAACAAGAACACCAAAATTTTTTTGAATGGATGGGCTTCTTTAAATGTTTTTCTTGAAATTATTAAAGGTAAGAAAGTTGTTGATGGGAGAGTCCCTATACCAATTGGGAGTCCCTGTACTGATCAAGTGTTCCTTCGTGGCAAAGGATTATGCTAGCAAGGGCCATTTCTTTTTTCTGATAAGTTGAAAGGATCGTAACAGCTTCCTGTTGGTTTCCTCACCTTATCCACACTTCTATTGGTTTCCTTAACCTTATTCACACCTCTGTTCGTAGTCCTCTCATTCAATTCTTTCTAATTTGACTATGCCATCTGTTTTCTGTTGAGATCCTAACTGATGCTGTTCCAGACCTCTGATCAAACATAGACCAGAATCCTGTTGAAAGTTCAGCCTCTAATGATCTTTCTGAGCCATCATGGCCATCTTGTTCTTTGTTCCTCATTGCTCTTAATGTTGTTATGCTGTCACACTAATTCCAGGGATCAAGAACTTGTTAAAGAATCACAGCTTAGACCAACTAGTATTTCTTAAGCATCTACTATGTGTTGGAAACTATGGCAGGAACTGGAAAGATAGAAATGTAGAAAATATTGGCCCTGTAACATTTCTACCTCTACCTGTAATCTCAGGGATATCACATTCTATTGGCCAAATATACCTTCTCAAATCTAAAAGCCTTCAAGAATCCTTCTCATAGATGTTTCTCCCACATCACACCAGCCTGGGTGTGAAGAAAGAAAATGCAGGAGTCTAGCTCTGCAATAATTACAGTCCAGAAACTGCAAATAGCAGTGTTTGGAGAATTCCAAATACACAAGAATTCAGACACATGAGGGAAAGTAGCGAAAAGACAAGGCTAGAGATTGAGTTGAAGTCAGATAATAAAGAGCATTGAATGTCATGCAAACTAACCTATTTGGGTATAATTTGATAGGAAATAGTAGATCATTAAAGATTCCCAAAAAGAAAGAAATAATCAGATCAAATTTTAGAGTTTATTGGAGGAATAAGTAATGATCAAAATTAAAGGATGAGGGAGGAAGAGTACACATAAAATCCTTACAACTGTCACAGTAAAAACTGAAATAGTAAACACAAAGAGGAAGAAGCAAACACAAAAGACTAGAGAATATGAAAAACAAATGGAAGCAGCTCATTAATTCTAGCAGTGTTACTGAAGAGCAGAAAATTTGGGGTAAATTGTTGTGGGTTACATAATTGTTAACCTAGTCATCTTTGCTCTCAGCTCAAGATTTACTGATTTTTCTCCTACACTATACTACTACTCTTTGAAAATTATTGGCACATTTTCTACTTAGAAATAATTAAACAAAATGTCTATATGACCCACTATTGCTCCATTTCAGAAAAGTTTCTGAAATCCATCTGTTTCAATAAAATCGTATGGTGGTCATCACTCTGTTAGAAAGAATGTGGTATGGTTTTTCTGTCTTACATCAGACAATAAGGAAAACACTGAAAGGTTTTAAAGAATAACTGAAGCTATAATCATGGCTCAAACATGATTCCATCACATTTCACTTTCTACATAAACTTTCTTTGAAAATAAAAAGAGTAAAAGTAGGAAATGTTCTTTCTGCTTTTAAAACAAGGGAACAGAAGGTAACATAATTATACAAATACAAGATGAATCAATATCATATGGCAGAGGTTGTTATGATGGTATCAATCATTGTTAAAAGCAAAAATATTAAAGGTTGTTTGAACAGCAAATATGTTTCTGTTCAAATATAAAATCACCTATATGCAATAAAGCAATTATTAATATTCTTCTCCCATTTGTTTCTTTATATTTAAAGCTTCAGAGAAATATTATAAGACAAAATCAAGGCTATCATATCTTTAAGTCTCAAATTTTAGCCTTTGACTCTATTCTCTTCATGTCCATTCCAAGAGTTCATCTGTTCCCACAGTTTTCTTTACCATCTAAATATTCGATAGCTCCAGGCCTGCTTCCTTTCCTAAATTGAAACCCCATTTCTTTTTTGTCTACTGGACATTTCCACATAGATTTATTGTAGGTGCCCCAAACTCAGTAGATCTAAAGCAGAATCCACCTTCTCACTTCCACCTGAATCAGTTCACCCTTCTATCATTACTACATGCAAAGCAGTACATTTTTTCCCCATCAGTCTTCTAATCTTAAAATCTTGACATCATCTTTTCCCACTCCTCTATTTTATTTGTTCCTATAATATTTCCATCCAAATGTATGTCATCCTTCATCTTGAGGGACTTCACATCTAGATTAGAAGCTGCAATAATTGTATATACTATACCATTCACTTCAAAGCAAAATGTTATTTTTTAAAAAACTGCCTTGAATTTCAAGATTGGCTCTGACCAAAATGTGTGGCCTTAGACAAATTTAAATTTCTAAATTCCAGTATCCTCATCTATAAAATGGGAATGACAATAGTAATAGCCTTGTAGCGTTGTCAAAAGAATGAGATGATATATGCATGTAAAAAGACTTAGCACCATGCTCTGCAACTAATAAAAATTCGGTAAATTTTAGCTTCTTGTAGCATAATTACCTCACCCAGATCCAATGCATCCCTTACCATAGCCAAGCTAACTTTAATTAAACTTAGATCATGACAGTCCTTGCTGAAATTCTGTTTATCATTCATCTAAATCATCAGAATATATTTATCCAAATTTTTCACTCCTGAAACTTGTATTATTTGCATATAAAACATCTTGCTTATCATAGTATTGAAACATCATACCAGATGCTTTCCTACTTTATCATCAATAACTGTAAGTACCCAGAGCCTTGGAAATATCCTTTTTGGGTCCTCCTTCTAGCCCAAAACCAAAAAAGGAAGTAGCAACCATTGATGCAATTTGTTCTTAAACTAAAGCCTTAAAAGTCCTACTCATATCATTCACTTTCGACTGTGAAAACTTGGAGTCAGTATCAGGTGCTAGTATAATTTCTTTTGGCATGTGATGTCTGTGGCCTGCACAGGGACTAAATTCCAGATCGTGGAATCTTAGTAACTGATTCAGTGGTGGTGTTTTCAGGAACAGGTGGGGCCCTGCATGATCCTCTGTCTCCTATGATAAGTGAGCCTGACAACTATCTGAGGCTAGAAAATGATTCAACCCCTTTTCTGAAAGTTGAGAGTTTGACATTAGCTTTTCTCTTCATTATTTTAAAATTTTGTTTCAAGAAAAATTCAATCCATCTGTTTCTGATTCTTCAAAACACTGTTGTTTTGTAAGAGCTATTTGATGTCACAAAGCCTGATGAGTCTCAACAAAGCCATTTGCTTCCCAATAGAAGGAGGCAATAGATCCCTCCAAGGAATTATGAAACTAGAACCTCAGGCATCTGAGACCTCACAGATCTATCACATTTCTAGAAGTTCTCCCAGCTTGAATTTTCTTTTTGAAGAGCATCTCAATAGGAAATTGCTCCCAACAGCCCATTAGCCAAACACTTCAAAATGTAATATCCAGCTCATGTTTTTCTTTTCATCACATTTTAATCCTAAGAACTCTGTCACAAACAGGTAATATTCTATCTGAAGAAATAATACCTTGCAATAAATATTCATGTTTTCTGCTTTAATCTGGTATTTATGACAGTTTTCAAAGAAAACAATAGCAACCTCTATGACAGGTCTGAAATAAATTTTAGAAAGAAATAATATACAGGGGAAAAAGGGTAACAACAATGAAAAGACTGTCTTTGGCTAAATAACCATTTTAGAAATTTCTAGGAAATAAACTAGTAAATGCAGAAATCACTTCATAAGAATAAGCTGCAGAACATAGCTTTATTTTTCTTAGAGTAAGTTATATTTGTAAATAGAGTCCTGAGGCTCTGAACTGAAACAATGGAGGAAATTAAATTGCAAAGTAATTAAGAAAGATGCAATTTAGCCAAAATATAATTTTGTCTTCCTGATGTAACCCAGGCTCTTGTTACTGCTTTCTCAAATAAGTCAGTAAATTAAGAAAAAGGAAATAACTCAAATTAATGTTTGTTTTGAACTCCATCAATCTGGTAGTAGTATCTTCTATGGAAGCTGAATTTCATCAAATCCTCAAAGAGAATTGTTCATGCTAATGTATTAATATATTATAGTCTAAAAAGATCAGGATTCCAAAATACCTTCCTAATTAAGTGTAGGAATACAATTGCATTTCTTTTTATAAAACTTTCCCTCAAAATATATTTACAGTGATGACTATGTTATAAATATGGAGCCAAGTCTGGGCTCAATCAAAGATCAAAATGGCCATTGTCTGGTTATTCTGGCAATATAAAAATAAATCTTCTAATAGGTTACTAGAAATATATCGATATATGTAAACGGAGATTTTACCTAGTGTTAGTCTTTTTCACTTCACTGGTAATTTTTTGTTTTGAAGTATGTGATTATTCCATGAGATAAAATACTCCAAATTATTTTTCTCTTGCTCAGCTAAATATGTTAAGGTTAATTACCATGTGAAACAAACATCAGTTGAGATAGGCAAAAGAGAGTGCAGTCTCAGGTGAAACTGCTAAGAAGCAGAACAGATTTCACTTTTACTTAGATCACACAAAGTTGTAATATCCCAGGATGGGTGGGTGTGTGCACCCAAGACACTGACATCTTACACGCATTCTTTTTCCTTTGATATAGATATAATCTAGTTAAAATGGAAATGTATTAGGAAAGTCAAACAATTAATTGATGCAAGAAAGGTTGTTTCATGTTTTGTGTAAATCAAGGCTAAAAATTAATTTAAGGAGCAGCACTGTATTGTAGACTAAACACAATTTGGCCTGAGTATAGGGTTTGGTGTGGGTGTCAAAGTTGTTCTGGGCTACACATGGTCAGTAATCCTCAGCAGAAATGTTAACTCAATTTGTCAGTATTATCTTTATGTCAACAGTAATGCTTAAATATTTACAATAGGCATAGTACGCTGAGAGTTAGTAACGCAAGATAAATTGGAAAAATGCTAACAAAATGGATGGTACTAATAGAAAGCCCTGGCACTATGGACTCTAATTTTATATACAAGAGGCTTGCCCCAAGGTAAGATTTTATTAGGTTCTATCATTGATATGCTACTCCAAAGTTTCCTTAAAAAATAAAAAAGATTAAAAGCTTTTTAAAACGAAGCAAAGCAATGAGTTTGCTAAATGTATTCCACACAATACAGTCAACATTTGAGTCCAAAATATATGCTAGCTACTATTTTTTTAAATAGACATAAATAATGTTGCACAATCCGAACTGCCATGCATTCTCCAGATATACTGCATTCTTAACTTCCCACAGAATTACATGGCTACCATTTAAAGTATAACAAAAAGCTATGAAGAAAGAGAAAATGCCCTTTTTCTTCTTTGATTTCTCCAGTCTTGCTTCCGCTGCTACTGTTTGTTGTGTTAAAGAAGTGACATGTGTTTAAATTCTTTGTATCCTAAGTTCATTGAAAAAACAGAGATAGATAAAACTAGCAAATATATCTCATGGACTAAAACACTGCCGCTGCACCAAGCCACATAACAGAGTTTCATGTTTTGCTGCTTCCCACCATTCAAGCTGTCCTGTGTTTTATTGTGACTGTTTAAGGAAAATTGATGGAATATGTGCTGAGAAATCTACAGTGAATTGTTCCTCCAACACCTGCTACAAAGCATAAGATTTCCTGAAGGACTTTATTGCATTTTATCACCCAAAAAGCACATTAGCACTCTATCCAACTGAATCTTCACTTTCCTTTTCCATGAGGGAAGTTTCTATTCCAACTGGTAGAGAAGAAATCTAACAGAGATAGGTTGTCCACCTAGCTTTAAAAGCAACAATATTCGTCACTGTTGGAGAACCTTCTGGTTTCACTTATTTCTTCCTCTTATGTTGCATATACTTGGGTGATTATCAAGCTATTAAACTTCTAGGAACTTTTGAGAGAAAGACTGAATAACCATTAGTATTGATTGTTTAACCTGGTAAATTATGAGAAGAGAGAAGAAGAGACATCGTTAAATCCAGTGACTTTTTTTAAGAATTCACATACTAACTAGTACTGTTACTATTTTTTTCCATTTTAATAGCATGCCATTTAATATTCACCTTAATTTATTTACAAGAAATACTTAAAGATGTACATACCGGATCATAAAGATTAATAGCCAGGTGAACAAATACAGTAGATAAAGGAAGACAGGGTGACCTACTAGATGTCAAAAAGAGAAAGTCGAAGAGAACATGACCTCTCCAGAAAGGCAGAGCTATAACTTGTGAAAGACAGTGGTTAACAAAGTTTTAGAGATACCTGGGAAATCATTGCTCCTCATAGAAGTAATACAATAGGAAAACATGTTCTTTCTTAGTAATTAATGTATAACAATACTACCCAATCAAAGAGGGCCATCTCTTTTTTTCATATATAAATCTGTACCCCTAATACTGATTAACAGTGATTTTGTTTATAACAATTACTCATTATTTGTATTTTTCATTTGTTGTTTTTATTACTGTCAATAATGATGGCTTCATAGAAGGGACAGATTGACCACAGTTTACTCAAGGACATACATAGTGAATTTATCATGAACAATTAAAGCAAGTCTTCAAATAACATCATTTCCTTCAATGTCATTTTGTTATAGTTTTAATGAGGAAAAAAAATCTATTCCCAGCCAGAGCATGTTAAAAGTTGCACATTCTCCTCATATCTGCTTGCAGTGTCTCTGGGTAGTTCAGTTTCCTTCCACATCCCAAAGAAGTGCATATTTGATTAATGTGTATATCTAAATTGTCCCAGTTGAGTGAGTGTGGGTTTGGGTGTGACTGAGTGTGCCCTGCAGTGGGATAGAGTCCCATCTAGGGCTGGTTTCCACCTTGCCCCCTGAGCTGTGGGGATAGACTCCAGCCACTCATGACCCTGAACCAGAATAAGTGGGGAAATAATTATCATACTTGTTTTTATTCATCTTTCTTAATTATATGTACAGCCCACATTTATTTAAATGTTTAATGTTAGCAGTGTCTTGGTCTTTATTTAAGAATTTGTTGGTGTTTTTGTAACCAGAAATATGCTGTAGGAACTTACGTCTTGTATAAATCTATTAGCCTATAATAAAATTTTTTCATTGTATGTCGTTTCACTTAAAGTATCAGCTTCCAAGAACCTGTAGATAAGTGAGGACTTACTATACAAACAATCTTGTGTCCTGAGTACATAAAAACCAAGCTGAATGCCAAAAGTGCCCAAGACTCTTCCCATTGGTCCCAACCACTCTAGCCCTACCTCCTACAATTCCTCTTGACTTTTCCTTTGATATACTTCCTTCTTTTAAAACACATTTTTCCTCTACCTCAGATGTCCTTCCCTCTCTTCCATAGGGGAGATTCTCCCCTGTTCTTCAAGAACTTGCTTAAATGTCACCTCCTTTTGCTGTACTCTCTCAGGTAGCTAGATGCATTCTCCTCTTGGTTTTTATAGCACTATTGTTATTAGTATTACTATTATTATTATTACACCAGTGGTCTCAGTGTTGCTGGCTTCCACACAAGAAAATGAACACCTTGAGGATAAGGCCATTTATCTGTGTATTCCTGGCACACATCACAGTATCTGGTATGTAGCAGATATATATTACTACAACAATACTGTGTTACAAATCACCCCAAAACTGAGGGGCTTAAACAATAATTTGCTGTTTCTCATAAGTCTGCAGGTCAACTGAGCGGTTTTTCTGGGTCATGACTTGGTTTGTTCACGTATCAGCAGTGTGCAATGGGTTGAGTAGGCTCTGTTGTTATTGGATATTCTACCACATCTTCAGGGTCAGCTGGTCTCAGCTCTTCTCCACATGCATCTCACATTTCTTCAGCAGGCTGATTCAGGCACTAACTCGTGACAAGGCAGAGATGCAAGAGCAAGCAACCTCAATCTTGCAAAAGGACAAGTGAAAATGCCTAAGTGCTTCTTAAGTCTCTGGCTGTGTGACATGTGCTGTTTTCCATTGGCAAAAGCAAGTCCCATGGCCAAGCTCAGTCAGTGTGAGAAGGCACTAGAAAAGGGCTTGGATACAGAGAGGTAAGAAAAACTAAGGTCATGAGTGAAAGTGATGTATTGCAGGAAATGATCAATAAATTCTTGTTATATGAGGAAAGGGCTCTGAGGGACAGATTTATTCACGGAAAGATTGGGTAAAATTGTAAATTAGGCAGTTACTCTTCATCACTTTCTTCATGGCAACATGATTTAACAAAGAAAGGTCTAGTACAGAACTTGGCCTATTATAAGCACTCATAAATATCAGTTTCCTTCCTCTTTCCCCTTTTCAGCTTTGTTTTCCTTTTTACTTAGGCTTCTATTTCAGCAGTTTCTTTTCCAATCCTCTAATGATCTTAAACAAAGAATGACGAAAACTCCTCTCTGATATAATACCCTCAATTTGCTTTTCTTCTTTTCAAAACTTATCTTTCCTCTATCTCATTTCCCAAGAAGTTATCAAGAATTGGTTATCAGTTCTAGTGAACTAATTTCCAGGTGTTAATGCCTATATTAATAGTTGCATTTTAAATGCCTTGATTAAACTAATGACTAATTTCAGGAACAATGAAGGAAAAGCGGAAGCTTTGGAGACTCCTAAAATCACACCAACTCATAGAACTTCTATTCCAATTGCCCTGGGTTTTTGATATTGATCTTGAAAAACCAAGGCACAGAAACAGAAGGCATCATAAACCAATAACTTTCATTCCTAAAAATGTCTGATTAAGTAGACTAAATTGTACAATTTTAATATATTATGAAAATTTAAAGGAATACAATCATTTTTAAAACCAATTCAATTATAATTAATAATCATATGACCATAAACTTTCATTGCCTAACCCTTTCATTATGTTCTTTTCAGAGAGATGAGCTCCTGAATTGTTATTAAAGGATCTTTCCTTAAAGAGAAAAGAGCAGTGAACCAAGAGAATAAAATAGCAAATAAGGAAAGCAAACATTTATTTGATAACCTGTACAGACATTTGCCATTATGACCCAGAAAGTTGGTGATCTCAAAATATTGAGCCATCAGTGGGTATTTTGACATTATGAAATGTCTGGTCTTTAGTAAAAACAATATAAGGAAGTAAAAGGAAATATCCGTTGAGCACTACCACATACAATAGGAAACTGAGTTTTGAGGAGGATACACAAATAAGATAGGATGCTTTTCCTCAGTAATTAAAATCTAGAGCAAGATACAGACCTTCAGTATAACTACAGCACAATCTATTGTATGTGTTCCCCAAAAGCTAGCTTGGTTTTTTAAGGTAATATGAGCCTCCAAGGAAAAAGTTATTTTATTTATTTATTTTTTTTTATTTTTTATTTGTATTGCATTTTAGATTTTGGGGTACCTGTGAAGAACATGCAAGATTGTTGCATAGGTACACACATGGCAGTGTGATTTGCTGCCTTCCTCCCCATCATCTGTATCTGACATTTCTCCCCATGCTATCTCTCCCCAACTCCCCACCCCCCGCTGTCCCTACCCTATTTCCCCCCGACAGAGAAAAAGTGATTTTTTTTCAACTAAAACGAAGACGGGAGTCTTGAGAAAAAAATATATATTTCTTAGAAATCTTAATGAGTTTGGCAGTGG
>CAUYLG010016351.1:0-14945 GCA_963573385.1 Cacajao melanocephalus
CCCAGCCTGGCCAACAAGAGCTAAACTTTGTATCTTAAAAAAAAAAAAAAAAAAAAAAAAAAAGAAGAAAGAAAAGATTTCATGGAATACTTAATTTTTTTTTTTTGAAAGGAATTTTTGCTCTTGTTGGATGGAGTTTTGCTCTTGTTGCCCAGGCTGGAGTGCAGTGTGGTCTCAGCTCACTGTAACCTCTGTCTCCCGGATTCGAGCGATTCTCCTGCCTCAGCCTCCGGAGTAGCTGGGATTACAGGCACCTGCTGCCAAGCCTGGCTAATTTTTTTTATTTTAGTAGAGATGGTGTTTCACCATGTTGCTCAGGCTGGTCTCGAACTCCCACCTCAGCCTCTCAAAGTGCTGGGATTACAGGCTTGATCCATCACGTCCAGCCGGAATATTTAACTTTTGAAAGTAAAATGTGCATATTTCTTTCTATAGCATTGTGTCTATCCAGGAGGGCAGTAGTTTTCTCTTGGACTCAGGCATGCTGTCTCATGTCATTACTTAGTTACTTAAATTAACTGCCAGCATAATTTCTCTTTGTACAACACTTCACTCTGTTTTGCTACTTAGTCTTGTGAAGGAAACCAGGCTCTCACTGTCAGTAAGGTTAGCATAAATTTCACTGAGTAAATAATACTGATAGAAAAGTAGAAGCAGTAGAAGCTGTTAGTCTGTTCTACATGACTTTTCAAAATTCACATACATTCCTAAGGCAAGCATGAACTTGTCCAGAGAGTAAAGGACTCCAAGGCTATTAATGTGCTCCTAAAAGAGATTCTGATTATTGAAGTACTAGTAGAAAAATTAACAACAGAGGAAGTGGAAGGCAGGAATTGCTATTGTTTTCTGGGTATTTTAAGGAATCAGGAAATGTTTTTGTGCTGCCCTAAGCTAAATTCTAAGACGGTTTTGCCTCGCAAAAGGAAACTAGAATAGAAAATAGAAAATTTGGGGCAGGCCTTGGCTTTTCTGACAGATCTTTTCCATTTACTAATATTTCTGTGGATCTGCTTGCCAATACATATGCTGGCTAAGCCACTATCATGTTTTTGTTTTTTTGAGATGGAGTCTTGCTCTGTCGCCCAGGTTAGAGTGCAGTGGCATGATCTCGGTGATCTTAGTTCACTGCAACCTCCATCTCCTGGGTTCAAGCAATTCTCCTACCTCAGCCTCCAGAATAGCTGGGATTATAGGCATGTGCCACCACACCCAGCTAACTTTTGTATTTTTAGTAGAGATGGGGTTTTGCCATGTTGGCCAGGCTGGTGTTGAACTTCTGGCCTCAGGTGATCTGCCTGCCTCAGCCTCCCAAAATGCTGAGATTACAAGTGTGAGCCACAGCACCTGGCCTCATGATTTTAACTATATCTGTATTATTCCTTCTGACTAAAACTACTCTTTCTAATTCTAAATCCATATGTCCAACTGGATATCAAAGATCTCTACATGAATATGTGGCAAACATCTCAAATATAATAGGTTCAAACAACATGAACTCATTATCTTCATCACCAACCACCTATGAGGTGGTCTTTCGTTACCTACTTTGGTTAACTATATTATCAACCACCTAATCACCCATAATACAAATCTTAGAATTCTCCTCAGTTAACCTCAGTTCCATCCAGGACCTACTCTTTTCATTTATCTTTTTAACATATTTGTGTCTTTATATTTAAAACAGATTTCTTTTGGATAGCATAGAGTTGGGTTTTGTTTTTCATCCACTCTGATAATCTCTGCCTTTTAATTGAGCTGCTTAAATCATTGAAATTTAATGCAATTATTAATATGGTTAGTATAAATTCTACATCTATTTGTCCCATCTTTTCTTTGTTCCCTTTTTGACAAAGATACAAAAGCAAATCAATAGGAAAAGGAGAGACTTTAAAACAAATAGTGCTAGAACAACTGAACATCCATGGTGCCCTACCTCAGCCCCTCCAAAAGAACCTCAACCCAAATCTCAAACCTTGTACAAAAATAAACTTAAAGTGGATCATGGACTTAAAATGTGAAACTATAGTTTTTTAAGTATAAGGGAAAATCTTCAGAATTGAGTTCTTAGATTTGACAACAAAAGGATGATCCATAAAAGGAAAAAGTGATAAACTGGACTTTATTAAAATTAAAAACTTTTGGATGAGAAAGATGATGTGAAGAAGATGAAGAAAGAGCTATAGGCTAAGAGAAAATATTTGCTAACCACATATCTAACAAAAAATGACTAGTATTGAGAATATATAAAGAACTCTCAAAACTCAATGGTAAAAAACAAACAATCCACTTAGAAAATGAGCAAAGACATGAAGAGAAATTTCACCAAGAATGAATCCAAAAACAGATTCACTGAATAAGTATTTATTTATTTATTTATAAAATGGAGAGAGATTCTCACTATGTTGCCCAGGCTCTTCTCAAACTACTGGACTCAAGTGCTCCTCCTGCCTCAGCCTCCCAAAGTGCAAGAATTACAGGCATAAGCCACCAGTCCTGGCTCACTAAAGAAAATATTAAAACGTCAATGTTTCAATTTATAATATGGTAAAATACAAAGCTATTAAGATCAAAGAGATTATTTCTTTCAATTCTCAACATTTTGAGAAGACATATTCTTGTAAACTTTAAATAAATATTGAGGCCAGGAACAGAGGCTCATGCCTATAATCCCAGCACTTTGGGAGGCCAAGGCAGAAGAATCACTTGAGTCCAGGAGTTCAAGACCAGCCTGGGCAACATAGCAAGACCTTATCTAAAAACAAAGTATGTAAATATATATATACTTAAATAAAAATAAAAAATATTGAGGTAATAAAGACAAAAGTTGTAAGATATGCTTCTTCTCAAAAAGAAATCAGTTCAAAGGTGATGAATGAATGGAATAAATCTGAATAAGCCAAAGTCCTTGTTTCACTAGTTTGACTGAAAGTTTTCCAAAAGATATACCTGCTAAAGGGAAAAGAACTGCATTTTTTTTTTAACAGTGAAACTGTTTTATCAAATAACAATTATGCTTTTGTCATAGCATTTGGCATAAGTTATTAAAAATGGTTTAATTTAAATACAGTCTATCCTATGTGGCGTACTTATTTAAGGTTTATTTAGTGGCAAAAATTCTCTGAACAAAAATTTTGCCAGATTCAACTCCAGCAGGTACTCTTAGGGAGTCCCTGAAAAAGCTCTTTTAAGTTACAAAGCAAGGTGGCAGAATCCCAATTCTCTCCTTCAAATAGTATACATCTTAGATAAGACTTTTAATGTTTCTGATCAAAGATAAATTTTAAAATTTATAGTAGTATATTTACATTGAAATTTTAAAATTTATAGTAGTATATTTAAATAATTTTAAATGTTTTAAAACATCAAAGTACATTTTCCTATGTTCTATATTTACCCAGGTATACTCTTATAAATAGACAAGCACATATGTATCTTTTTGAAAAAAACACTGAAGTCTAAAAGAAATTAATTTATTTCTAGTAAGTCGCATTTTAGATATTTCATAGTAATACTGAGGTTTAGTAGCTCACATGTATGTTCATATCAGAAATTAATTTATTTCTCATATTGTTTAAAATGTACAGTCGTTAAAATCACTTTGAGAAATTTATGATAAGACAGTTTATAAGACACAGTAGAAAGAGTTCTTAACTAAGAGCACATAAAAAGAAAAAGCAGCATTCCCTCCAAATCTTAAAGATACTATTCTCTGATTTCAACTATGTAAGCATAACAGCAAAGACTAAAATTACATCTAGAAAATCATAAATAGCTGATTTATTAGAGTAGTAGGGTTATGCTATCTTTTTTCCTTCTAATTTTATTCTGTTTCTTACCATTGCTTTTTAAGAGCCTTAATAGTAATATCTCTCCTACATTATAAACTAAAATTGTATTCCAAGGAAATAATTTTATTCCTGGATGTCCACTCAAGCATAGCTAGGACAAATAATTGACAGAAGTCAAGGAAGACAGTTGATATAGGCAGTCAGATGTCCCTGCTATCAGGGAAGTTAAATTCAGGAGAAAGTTCAGTCTCTTGAGATAAACAGGATGCTAACCAAAGCATCAAAGAATAAAAGACATGAACCCAATCACTGAATGAGGAGAAGAGAGAAGTCAGGGTAGAATGTGACTTGAAATGGAACTATTGACCTGAGGCTCTTTAATGAGAGACAGCTACTCCCTTAGAAGTATTCAGAACACTGGCAGGTAACCCAAAACGAAACAAAACGTACATTCCTATTTTATGAGGTGCCATGCAAAATAAAAATCAGAGGCAGACATGTAGAATCTTACCAAGTTGAAACAGTGTTTAAAAATTTCTAATTATCCCAAAGATCTTGGGGACATGAACATGGTGAGTGAATTTCTGGGAGGTGAGCCTGGACATATAGATTGGGGAAGGCCTTTTAAAGATGTTAATCAGTTAAAGGTTAATTCCCTGAGACAGCCACATGATTCATTCCTTCACTTCTTTAAAGTCTCTTTTCAAATGTTCCCTTATTAGCAAGGCTGTCTTTGACCTCCCTATATAGAACACTAAGAGTCCACCCCCTTTTCCTCCTAAATTATTTTTCTTCAGAGAACCATATAACCAGTTACATAATTGTTTATTTACTAATTGTCTTCTCCAAATAAAATATAAGCTCAGGGATTTTCTTTTATTCACTGCTATACTCCCAGCACCTAGAAAGGCATCTGGTACACAGTTACACTCAATAAATATTTCGCTACTGAATAAAAAATATATATATCAGTGGACCCAGAGGTGAAGACAACATAAGATGGAAAAACTTTTAATATGCCTATCTTAATTTCCAATTTATATGGCCAGGGCAAAAATCCAGAAGCCTTTTTCAGTTAGGTTGATATAGTCCACTTCTGTTTAACTATAATAACAACAAAAGGCTGGGCTTTAAAAGGGGGCCTTTTGTAGAAGCAGTCCTTTGGTCTTTAGTTTCTAACCTTTCTGGAGTAGTGCTGGTAACTTCTAGTATAGACAGGAAACCCTCAAATTTTTCAAACATGTGAAAACAGTTGATTAAAGCAAGGACACTAGAAAACCAATAAAAAGAAGTGACCACAGAAATTTTGTTCTAGGAATAGATGACTGGTGGCTTAGAATCGTAACAGTAATTCTTCTTTACTTTTTGAGTATCAGTTTCTGTTAAAGAGCTATTCTCTTTCTTTGAATTTCAATTTGGGTTAAGAGCCAAATGTTTAACTACATAAATGCCTAAAGTCAAAATATATTTCTGGTTTCAAGCATACTTGCATTAGTGTTCATAGCATTAGATGTTAAAAATCAGTCATCTGTAATAAAAAGAAAAAAAGAAATCTAATCAAATGTATAGTCATTTTTATTTTGAAGGCCAAAACTTTAAAAGTATTAAATTTGAGTACTTAAAACTGACTGAGAACCATTTTTAAGTTAAGGACAAAATGATATGCTTGTTTAGCTGTTTTTCTGATTTTTTTTAATGGGTTGTTAATTTTTGTTTGTTCTAACAGACTTGTTTCTATAAACAAATTTGTCATTTAACTATTCTGTAAATGTTATGATAACTCATATGAGTCATGTGATGGACTGACATTTTCTTTCCACTTCATGGTGTTCTTGCAACAAAATTATTTAGTCAAACCTATCTTTGTTTAAATGTTAGATTACATATAATACATAGAAAGCCTCTACTACTATTTTTTAATATATTATTTGATTTTATTTGTTAGTGTTGGGCTGTCACCCAGGCTGAAGTACAGTGGCATGGCTCACTGCACTCCTGAACTCCTGGGCTCCAGCAATCAATCCTTCTGCTTCAGCCTCCAAGTTTCTGGGATTACAGGTGTGAGCCACACACCCAGGTCTCTACTGTTACTTTATTATTATGATTGTGATTATTATTTTGAGACGGAGTCTCACTCCAGCACCCAGGCTGAAGTGCAGTGGCACAAACTCAGCTCATTGCAACCTCCACCTTCTGGGTTCAAGTGATTAACCTGCCTCAGCCTCCCAAGTAGCTGGGACTATAGGTGCATGCTACCACATCCAGCTAATTTTTATATTTTTAGTAGAGACGGGGTTTTGCATGTTGGCCAGGCTGGTCTCAAACTCCTGACCTCAGGTGATCCACCCACTTTGGCCTCCCAAAGTGCTGGGATTACAGGCATGAGCCACCGTGCCCAGCCGCTACTGCTATTTTTTAAACATGCTCATTTTTTCCCAGAAATTACATGGAGTCATTGTTTAATGGAGTCATTTTTTATTGAGATTATTAATCTAGCTAGAATTTATTTTGGTATAAAGAATAAGTCAAAGTCTACCTCTTATTTTCAAATTGCTATCCTGATAACTCATGAGCATTTACTGAATTATCCCATTTTTTCTCCACTGATTTGAAGTGGAGAAATTATCATACATTAAGTTCCTTAGGTATGGGTCTATTTCTGGGCTCTTTATAACTAAATAAATACAAACTAAACAAGATACTACTTTGACCTGCAAAAGTCTAATAATCTGGTTTGGGTGAGGGTTTGGAGAAACAGGTACTACTGATAGGAATGCAAATTAGAAAGGGATTTTTTTTTCTTAGAAATGAAACTCCTAGGCAATATAACCCACAGTGTCTATAGATGAGCAAACTTGTAAGGACAGTCACTGAAAACATTGAGATTTTTACTGGAATGGCATGAACTATATAGAGTTGTTCCGGGAAAACTGCCTGGCACATGTTCAAGTGTTCTCTCATGGCCTTCATTAAAGTTTTGTAGTCTTTTGCTTTGTTCTCATCTAGATCCTGCACTTTGCCTATTAAGTTTATTCTGAAGATATTTTATAGTATTTGTTATTGCTCTAAATTGAATATTTTTTCATTATATTTTCCAGTTGACTATTGCTGGTACATAAATTGTCTTATTTGAGAGATTGGCACCAGTTAATTTAAAAAGCTAAGCAGGAAATCATTTTAAAATAAATAATTCCATATAGCATTTTACTTTAATTTTAAAAATATAAAACATATATTCATTTGAAATTCTCTTTTCAAGGTTTTGGTCAAGGTCAAGGTCAAGGTTTTGTTTTGTTTTTTAGTCCTCAGTTGTTTTTCTTCTGTAAACCAAACCAATTATGTGTGCTTATGGTTTTCACTCTGTGTACGGTGAAGACATAAAAATCCAAAGGAGTCTGAGGCCTAGAGACACAATCCTTCTACTTTCCAACCTGGGCTGGTTCACCCCTCCTCAGACAACCTGGTGGTTCCCTGCTCCCAGGAGATCACCATATTAATGCAGAACTTAGTGCAAACACCCTATTGGCATAGCACACAGCCAGAACTCCTGGGCTCCAGCGATCCTCCCACTTAGCTTCCTGAATAGCTGGGACTACAGGCATGTGCCACTGCACCCAGCAATCCTTTCCAGTTCCTTATATTGCCTTTCCAATATCTTTTATACATCTAAGTCTACAATATTTTCTGCAACTTGCCTCTGAGTCATTTCAAAGCACCGAACTTGGTTTGACTAAAACAATCCTTTTTTGCAATTACGTTTCATAACATAACAATAATATGAAAAACCACCAAATATAAATCTGGGAGCAAACAATGCTTAAACTTTTAATACACACACAATTTCACTACTGGAGACAAAAGAATTCAGGTATATCAGAGCATTCAGCTTCCAGGAGCATACTGAGAGACCAATCCTTTTCAAATCCTACCCCTCAGTAATGGGTAGAAGATACAAAGTCAATAAATGTTTACTTAAACTGAAGAGTACTTGGATTTCTGATAATAATCTATGCTGGAAGGTGTTAAATTTGGTATTCACAGAAAACCTTGTTCTAATTGTTTGAAAGCAGCAGAGATATTTCCTGCTTTTATAAAACTTGGCACACTACTATGTACAAATGCAAACTTTTTTAAATAAATAAAGATGAAGCTAAAAGTGAAGCATGGTCATCATACGATTTTAATCTACAGAAGGATGAAAATGTCTAAAATCTCTTACATTTCTATCATAATGTTAAAATTTAGTGTTTTAAAAAGTCTATATAGCTTACATATTTAAAAACAAAGTTCTTTGCTTAATATTTACCTAAGCTATGAACCAAGTTTCCCATTTTATGTCTGATATGGTTTGGATGTTTGTTCCTTCCAAATCTCATGTTGAAATGTAATCCCCAATGTTGGAGGTGAGGTCTCATAGAAGGTGACTACATCATGGGGGTGGATCCCTTATGAATAGTTTAGCACTATCTCCTTGGTGATAAGTGAGCTCTTATTCAGTTAGTTCACAAGAGATCTGGTTGTTTAAAAAGAGTATGAGACCTCCTCCCTCCTCTTACTGCTACTGTCACCATGTGACATGCCTGTTCCCCCTTCAACTTCTGCCATGAATATAAGCACCCTCAGGACCCACCAGAAGCTGAGTAGATGCTGATGCCATGCTTCCTGCACAGCCTGCCAAACTGTGAGCCAATTAAACCTCTTTTCTTTATAAATTACCCAGTCTCTGGTATTTCTTTATAGCAACACAGAACAAACTAGCACAACATCAGTAAGAAAAAAAGGGTGGAAGCTATCTGTTACAATGAGAAAACTTGACTAGAAATCAAGAAACTAGGATTTGAGTTCTAGCTCTGGCAATAATCAGGTATGATTTTAGTTTCCTAAGCTGTACTTGAGTGACTGGAAGGAGAGCTAAACTATACACCAGAGAAGACGAATGGCTAGTTGTAACGGGGGTAAGGTGGACTTGCATTCTGAATTTCCAGGATCTAGTGCTAGCTCCAACATTAGAGGGTATTAAGATTAATGCAAGATGCAATGTGTTAACCACTAAGCAAACTAACGTAGAAGTAAATGTGGTTTTTATAAGCAAAGCCTTTGTCTACTTGATTTAAATTGGCTGTACATTAGCAGTGATCAAAAAGGCAAAGCAAACGCATCACATGATCACTTCTTTATCTGACATACTTAAAGCACAGACATTCTATTTGGTCAAGAAAACAAATCTTACTGTCCCATGTTTTCCCACAACATAATCTTTATTTCTATAAAGTTAAGATATTATAGGTATTTCATCTATAATAGCATCTTTTTCTATAAAGTTATTATAGGTATTTCATCTATAATAGTATATTTTTAGAGTTTTACATTCAAAATTTGTTTTAATTTCATTTTGTTCTGAAAACTCTCTGTAAGGTCAGAAAGGCATGTTACATCCATCTTAAAGTTCAGGGCAGAGTTTGCCCAAGGTAAGGTCAAAATTTAGAAGTCAAGGATTCTGGATCTCTAGGTCACAGTGCTTTCTACTATTCCTTTATGCATGCACTCACTGAATTGTATTCTTTCATTAGACAAACATGTATAAGGGTACTTCCTGTGAGGACCTAGTTTTTAGTTTTGACTTCATCATTCTCCACCAACTTCTCTGAATTTTAGTTTCTTAATCTGTAAAATGGAGATAATAATACATGTTCTTTCTGTCATTCAATATTAGTGTGGAGACTAAATTAGATAGAACGCTAAGGGTTGAAAAAAAATTCTATAGGTCTAATTTAATACTCTTCTTTTACAAATGCACAACAGAGAAGTTAACTATTTGCTCAAGGTCATGTTAATCTTTTTTTCCTTTAAAAATTGTGGTCTCTCTATATTGCCCAGGCTAGACTGGAACTCCTGGGCTCAAGAGATCCTCCTACCTCTGCCTCCTGAGTAGGGAGGTCTCAGGAGATGCACATTAATTTTTAGTAGCTGGGATTAGAATCCAGGTCACTTAACACCTAGTGAAATTGATCCTTTCCTTACACCTTGCAGCTTCTAGAGTAGGTGAAAAATTTTTGAAAGCTACTGCCCACCTAGCCTTTCCCAACTAAGGTTTTATAACCAAATTCAGCCTTTATGCCAGGAGGCATATGTTGTATGTGAAGAATTAACTTATCTTCTAGGAATTCAGAGTAGCACTAGGTTACATAGCATCCTTGAGAGAATGGAGAAAATATTCACTCAAATAGTTTTCTGTGTTTTTGAAGGAGAAAGGCAGCATGACTATACTAATGGGACTACACTTAGACATTATTACCAGGAATGGCTCTAGCCTTGAAGACCTGAAATTTAAAACTTGTATTCAACTGTAAAGGGTTAGTCTTCATTAGACTTCATCGCCTCAAGAGGCTCTTTACTAAATTGGTAGACTCTCATCTCTATGTGTTACTAATATCTATTGTTATATCTTGTAATGCAATTATTTCATTATTATTATTTTGAGATGGAATCTTGCACTGTCACCTAGGCTGGAATGCAATGGCATGATCTCTGTCACTGCACAGAGTTTCATCATGTTGGCCAGGCTGGTTTTGAACTTCTGACCTCAAGTGATCTTCCCACCTTGGGCTAGGATTACAGGCATAAGCCACCACACATGACCTTGTTTTTTATTCTTAACTGAATTGCATGAATATGTCTTAAAAGGCAAACTATGTACTGCGGAAGTACAGAAAAGAAACTGATGAGAGTAAGAAGGCTCCATAGAAAAAAATGTGATATGTTTCTAAGAGTTGGAAATGAGGAGACAACAGGAGAGTTGGGGAAAAAAAAGATAAGGAAGAAGGGACAACTCAAGTATATGCAGAGATAAATATGCTTATTCAAGTTTTAAATCTTACCACAACATTTTCACTCCTTTTGATTTCCTTTCCCTATTTGAACCTACTTCAACCATCATTCCCATCAACTTTTACTTTGCTATAATCATCATTCATCACCCTTAAATCTTTCCTCTTCTATTCCCACCCAACTCTACAAAAGTTGGTTCAACTCTTTGAACTTTGGTACATGTCTCATGCTCCAGCAAAAAGTAACAAAGTATTAAGTGTTTACAATAACGAAAGGAAGATAAATCACTTCCAAATGATGCAAATAGACTTATGGTAATACTAGTCTAGAATTTAAATTTTTTTCTCCTTAAGCTAAAAGATCTTTTTATAGAAAATAAATATATTCTGTCAATACAAATTACAAATTTTCATTTCTCAAACTGGAAAAGGTTTCTAAATCTAAAAGAAAATTTATGATAATGAGCATCAAAAGAATCCCAAATGCTTTTTTCATAAGTGTAAATTAGAGATGGAAGTCACATTTCACCATGGCAAACATTTGCTGCATGCAAAATGACTAAAGTTAGTTTAGAATAATTCTTCTTAAATTTTAAAATATCAATGTTCCATACTTTTTTATTTCTTTCTTCTTTTAAGAGACAGTGTCTCGTTATATTGCCCAGGATGGAGTGCTGTGGCTATTGACAGGTGTCACCAGAGAGCAATGCAGCCTCAAACTCCTGTGGCCTCAAGTGATCCTCTTGTCTCAGCTTCTAGAGTAGCTGAGACTAAAGGTGTGTACCACTGTGCCTGGATCACACTTTCCTGTGAACTTGAATTAATGTATTTCTGTTTTTAAGTCTCACATACTCTCTCATTCATTTTTTTTTTTTTTTTTTTTTGCATATCCCCTGTTCTCAATGTTACATACAATCCCAATTATGGCCTTCAAAACTTTTCATGAGAGAATTCTTTTAAGTTTTGATCAATTCCTCTTTGATCAATTTTATAGCAAAAGAACATGGTAAAAGTGTTCTTTCCTTATTTTTTCCAAAATAAGGAAAAAAATAGGTCTTTTAAAGAAGAGTGCTATCAAAACATACAGTGAAGCCTTTTACAAAATATTTAATCTTACATGTTTCTTGTGCAACCTCGTTTCAAAAATCAGAAATCCTTAAACATAAAGAATGTAAGGTGACTCCTTGATCTATTAAACCTAAGAATATTAAAAAAAAAAAAAAAACGCAACCATCTCCTTGAGTTGGTTGTATGTTCTTATCTATTATTATCTCTTATTTAGTATTATCTATTTTATACTCCTATTATACCTAAGATTTCATATATATATATAAAAAAAACCAACCAACTCCTTGATCTATTATACCTAAGAGTATTTAAAAAACCCAACCTGCAGAGGTTGCAGTGATCTGAGATTGCATCACTGCACACCAGCCTGGGTGACAGAACAAGACTCCGTCTCAAAAAAAAAAAAAAAAAAAAACCAAAAACAAAAACCCAACCTGGCAGCTTAAGCACTGAAAGTATTTAAAGAATCAGAATCAGATGTAATTAAATTTTAAAAACTGAGGCATTACATAAGAAAATTCACTGTATTTTATTCATTTTACTTATTTATTTATTTTTGAGACCGGGTCTTTCTCTGTTACTCAGGCTGGAGTAAAATGGTAGAATCATAGCTCACTGCAGCCTCAATCTCCTGGGCTCAAGTGATCCACCAGCTCAGGCTCCCTAGTAACCAAGACTACAGGTACACACCACCACCCTTGCCTAATTTTTGAAACAGGGTGTCACTATGTTGCCCAGGCTGGTCTTGAACTCCTGGTCTCAAGTGATACTCTCACCTCGGCCTCCCAAAGTGTTGGGATTACAGTTGTGAACCATAGTTCTTGGCCAAGATTCACTACAGTTTAAATAGCTTGTATATGTAGGCTACATTTCTTTCCTTTAGTTTTATTAGACAAGGCCTTGAACTGTCACCCATGCTGAAGTGCAATGGTACAATCATGGCTCACTGCAGCCTCAACCTCCTAGGCTCAATCCTCCCACCAAAACCTCCCAAGCAGCTGAAACCACAGGTTCACATCACCACACCCAGGTAATTTTTAAATTTTTTGTAGTGATAGGGTCTCCCTATGTTGCCGGGGCACATGTACTATATTTCAAATTAGTCTACATGCCCATTATGGCAACAGTCCTAAAAAAGACTTGTCTTCACCAATACATGTGTAGAACTGCAGGTTTGTTACATAGGTATACATGTGCTGTGGTGGTTTGCTACACCCATCAACACATCATATACATTAAATATTTCTCCTAATACCATCCTTTCCCTAAGCCCTGAACCTGCAACAGGCCCCGGTGGGTAATGGTCCCCTCCCTGTGTCCATGTGTTCTCATTGTTCAACTCCCACTTATAAGTGAGAACATGCAGTGTTTGGTTTTCTGTTCTTGTGTCAGTTTGCTGAGAATGATGGTTGCCAGCTTCATCCATGTCCCTGCAAAGGACATGAACTCACCCTTTTTTTATGGCTGCATAGTATTACATGGAGTATATATGCCACATTTTCTTTATCCAGTCTATCATCGATGGGCATTTGGGTTGGTTCCACACCTTTGCTATTGTGAACAATGCCACAATAAACATACAAGTGCATGTGTCCTTTATAGTAGAATTATTTATAATCCTTTGGGTATATACCCAGTAATGGGATTGCTGGGTCAAATGGTATTTCTGGTTCTAGATTCTTGAGGAATCACCACACTGTCTTGCACAATGGTTGAACTAATTTACACTCCCACCAACAATGTAAAAGCATTCCTATTTCTCCACATTCTCTCCAGCATCTATTGTTTCCTGACTTTTTAATGATCATCATTCTAATTGGCATGAGATGGCATCTCACTGTGGTTTTGATTTGCATTTCTCTAATGACTAGTGCTGATAAGCTTTTTTGATATGTTTGTTGGCTGCATAAATGTCTTCTTTTGAGAAGTCTCTGTTCGTATCCTTCACCCACTTTTTGATGGGGTTGTTTTTTTCTTATAAATTTGTTTTAGTTCTTTGTAGATTCTGGATATTAGCCCTTTGCCAGATGGATTGCAAAAATTTTCTCCAATTCTGTAGGTTGCCTGTTCACTCTGATGATAGTTTCTTTTGCTGTACAGAAGCTCTTTAACTAGATCCCATTTGTCAATTTTGGCTTTTGTTGCTATTGCTTTTGGTGTTTTAGTCATGAAGTCTTTGCCCATGCCTATGACCTGAATGGTATTGCCTAGGTTTTCTTTTAGGGTTTTTATGGTTTTAGGTTTTATGTTTAAGTCTTTAATCCACCTTGAGTTAATTTTTGTATAAGATGTAAGAAAGGAGTCCAGTTTCAGTTTTCTGCATATGGCTAGCCAGTTTTCCCAACACCATTTATTAAACAGGGACTCCTTTCCCCATTGCTTGTTTTCATCATGTTTGTCAAAGATTAAATGGTTGTAAATGTGTGGTGTTATTTTTGAGGTCTCTGTTCTGTTCCATTGGTCTATATATCTGTTTTGGTACCAGTACTACACTGTTTTTTTTACTATAGTCTTGGAGTATAGTTTGAAGTCAGGTAGCATGATGCTTCCAGTTTTTTTCTTTTTGCTTAAGATTGTCTTGGCTATATGGTTCCATATGAAATTTAAAGTAATTTTTTCTAATTCTGTGAAGAAAGTCCATGGTAGCTTGATGGGGATAGCATTGAATCTATAAATTACCTTGGGCAGCATGGCCATTTTCACAATATTGATTCTTCCTATCCATGAACATGGAATGTTTGTCCATTTGTTTGTGTCCTCTCTTATTTCCTTGAGCAGTGGTTTGTAGTTCTCCTTGAAGACGTTCTTCACATCCCTTGTAAGTTGTATTCCTAGGTATTTTGTTCTCTTTGTAGCAACTGTGAATGGGAGTTCACTCATGATTTGGCTGTTTGCCTATTATTGGTGCATAGGAATGCTTATAATTTTTGCACATTGATTTTTGTATCCTGACACTTTGCTGAAGTTGCTTATCAGCTTAAGGAAGTTTTGGGCTGAGATGATGGGGTTTTCTAAATATACAATCATATCATCTACAAACAGAGACAATTTGACTCCCTCTCTTCCTATACAGATACTCTTTATTTCTTTCTCTGGCCTGTTTGCCCTGGCCAGAACTTCCAATACTATGTTGAATAGGAGTGGTGAGAGAGGGCATCCTTGTCTAGTGCCAGATTTCAAAGGGAATGCTTCCAGTTTTTGCCCATTCAGTATGATATTGGCTGTGGGTTTGTCATAAATAGCTATTATTATTTTGAGATAC